>CABFOV010003283.1:0-37696 GCA_902141375.1 Timema poppense | reverse complement strand
GGCTTGTTGTGCTACCCACTACATACATGTAGATAGACTGAGCTGACACCTTACTACGAACTTTCGGAGCCCAAATTTTACCCGAGTTAACCCAATTTCTCTGCAGTGTGTCAAAAAGTCGAGCCGACCAGCGGTTGTGTTCTTCCAGCACTGCATGCCTCGTTTGTGCCTACAAACTAAATAAAGGGTTGGAGGGGGATTTAGTCAAATGTGACCATGACACCACATCCCTTCTGTCCCATTTGCAGAGAAAGCATCATTATTTGGTATATTAAAATAGAAATTACCGTCAGGTCCCCAATGGCTTTACCAAGCACACTTTTCTTATTATTTAGTAGTATTTAGCGGTAGCTTCGTGTTCTTATATGATTCCTTCATACGTACAGCAAATGCCATCGGAACTGGGGTGTATTTATTCCTCTTATGGAACAACACAGATTTCAAACAATCGATAGAAAACAGCTGCCCTTCATGAGGATTGTACTTGGTCTTAAGTGCTACCATTATAGAATACACAAACTTGCAGCAAACCGAATAATTCTCCTGAGAAAATAAAAGCTTAAATTCTTCACAATGACAATCCTGTGTTCCAAGGGGAATTAAGTTTTTGAGTTGGTAGTATGGTAGCCATCACAGGGATAAACCAGATTAGGAATGAAATTGTCTGGGCAAGGAAAATTATGACGATGAAATATGTAGGAAAAAATACAGCAAAAGAGACCAACAAAGAGATGGGAAGAGCAGATAACCTCATGTGCGCAAGGTAGAGGATAAGAATTTAAGCAAATAAAGGAGGAATGGCAGAAGATGAGAAAGAGGGAGACAATGATTAAACTGACCTGACCACAGGATAATGATGCATGTAAAACTGAAGTTTCTAAATGAATTATATTGATGATAAAATATATACCTCTACCCACATAGTAATATAAAGTTTCATCTTATTTTTTCTTTTTATTAAGGTGCTACATGAATGTGAAAGTGCACTTTTTTATTATTATTATTACCGCGTCTTACTACCCTTTCGGGTTATACGCTAATGTTTAATGGTAGGGTGATTGTGAGATAAAATGGAGGACCTACAGTTTAACGTTGGATCCGAACCACGGTGGAGGTCTGGCATTCCCCACATTCACTAAGATGTCTTGTCAGAGGTGAAGGAAGGGTTTGGTAATCAGATAAATCTATGCTGGGACCGAGGATTGAACCCCGGCCGCCACACAGAAGTCTTGACACCTTACCCCTAGACCGCCAGGTCACCAAAGTGCAATTTTGCTGAATATTCTTGAATTAAGTATTTTAAAAATGAAATCCTTTGAAAGCATCTAATTTTAGATTGATATCTCTTTCGATTTAAGTGTCTACATAGAAAGTTTCCAAACTTTTAAGAAGACTGGTGGTATTTATCAATTATTTCATACCTTGACACCAATGGAGCAGTTATGTTGAATACTTCCCATTATTACATGATGGGCGAGTTTATAAGATGTTAAAATGTTACCGATTAACATTTCAAAATTAATATAAATATTACAAAATATGTGGCATTGTGAACTTGAAAGTCCAGTGCCGTACCTACAAAAACACGCCACCTATTCATATCCTCCCATCTGCATCTAGGTCCTACCATTGGGTTTGGCAGTCAATATCCTGAACACAATTCTAGAGTTTTCCATTTGTGCTGCATGTCCTGCCCACCGAGTAATAATAGTATGCATTTCTTGAATATTTAAACTCGCTAACCTTGTCAAATTATAGGTTTCTTCAAATTATCGTCCCCATTCTGTGATGTTTGTAATGTCAAAAAACATTTCGCAAACATTCGTTTGTAAATATTTTGAATTTTCAAACATTAGTCAAGTTAACCTGCCCTTAATTTCAGCGCTAGAATCAAAATAAACACCCCGCGGTATGATCATATAAATATCTAGATACAAAATTCATTGACATGTTTTGGCTGCACATAAAACGTCAGGATTTGTCACATCTCGTGGTTGGAAATATTTATGATTAAAATATGTTATACTTGGTGTATGGTCAAAATAATGGGTCTGTCTTTATATTTTATATACCTCAGGCTACTAGTTGTCAGTGTCCCTGGTGCCAATAACCCAGCCAATTGTCTATATTCCAGTCTCTTCTTGACGAGCCCAACCCAAACTCTCCTGCCAACTCTCTGGCGGCGCAACTTTACCAAGACAACAAACGCGAGTATGAGAAGAGGGTAGCGACGGTGGTAGAGCTCAGCTGGCTTAATTTCCAGGAAACGCGCATCGAGGACCCTCCAGAAAACAACACTACTCACTAATTACAATGTTATGACAACACTTGTATTAAAATTATCTGAAAATTTTTGTTCGTCCAAAATTTTTGCTACAAATTCTCAGTCTTGGTCAAGTAACAACTAAAAGTAAAATTGTCTAGCGCAATACAGGATATTTTTAAATGACAGAAATTCAACTTGATCCTTTAATTTTTTTCTGTGAAACTTTCATTTCTAAAATAAACACTTTGAAAAATTGTTCGGCTTTATTTATTTCATTCCGTGTAGGTTACGGACCTGTTGCAAGTTAGTAGATATTAGAAATATATTATTATTAGCACCGCGTCTTACTACCCATTCGGGTTATACGCACTTACGCTAATGTGTAATGGTAGGGTGATTGTGAGATGAAATGGAGGACCTACAGTTTAACGTGGAATCTGAACCACAGTGGAGGCCTGGCATTCCACACATTCACAAGTTGTGATTAATACACGTCTTGTCAGAGGTGAAGGAAGGGTTTGGTAATCAGATAAATCTGTGCCGGGACCAAGGATTGAACGCCGGCCGCCAGCACAGAAGTCTGACACCTTACTTACCCCTAGACCGCCAGGTCACCCTTTGAAAATATAACCTGAGACTTCCATTTTGCTATGTTGTATTAAACTGTTTTACCAATATGACTGACCAAAGAGAAAGAATATAACCCCCTCCACTTTCTCGAACTTCTGGCAACACAAAGTAGTTTAACATTTTAAGAACTACTAGAATCTGTATTGCCACTACATAGTTTCTCAAAATACTAAGCACACAAAAGACAAATTCCAAAATGGTAAATTTACATGTTTTGGTTAGAAATTAACTATTCGGTAAATTACAAGTTTAACGTATCTTTCAACAAGTGCACAAAGTATAGGCTCTTTCGGTAGCAAACTACTTGTAGGGTATTGTGTCTATGTACCCTTTTAAACAAGCTAAAGCTCTACATGAAATTACTGCGTATCAAGTTGCAGCTGATGAAGAAAAATGTGTCTTTGAGAAAGCATTGAGCAAAGAGTTATATAGAATATTACAATCGAATACAAAGAAAGAAATAATTGAAGGTTGGTTGGAAATTAAGCGGTTTTTAAAAATAGCTCATCTGGATCACATAATTAACTATAAAAATGATATAATACTGATATACACCAATGGTTGGAACCAACTTTACATCGTGTTCTAAAGATAGTGTATTAAAATAACAATATAACTACTTGGAAGAGTGCTACAAAAATTTTCTTTGTAAAGGGACCTAAAAACGATCCGATCTGGTTGACCTGACTGTCTGTCGGCCTGACCAAATTAGGTGTTTTCTACAGACGACCTTAGTGCCTGATTATATTAGTTGTCTTTTTCTCTAAGAGACGCATGCATCATGCCTCATATTATTCAAACACCAAAAAGTTGATATTGTGCTAATAGCATCTTTTGGGATTAATTCTAGAAAAAGAAAAATGTGGGCCAAAAAACTGGCGGATTGAACGTAAAAGAATTCAGTAATATGATGTTAATACATACACAATACTACCCGTGCCAGTATTTGTGGTACAACTGACACACTGAATCACCAGACAATGCTACAGACGATACGATTTGTCCGTGCGGTTGGATGCGCCAGCCAACCGACATGAAATATAAATTTGTCGGGTGACACACCTACACACAACCCGATATTACGCCTGATCTGACCAAATTGACCCAACCACCTGACCAAATCGTGTCGTCTGTAGGGCCCTTGATTTTAAAAATGTCATTTTAACGCTTTCTGGTTCAAGCATATAATACTGACTGGTGGATATGTTTTCTACGAGCCCAAGGTGTCTGCTCACACACTTTTACTGAAAGAGGCCTAAAATAATGTTCATTAAATTTCTCAAAAAAAATTAATTTTTTTCTATTAGACAACCAAATCACCCAAGCTGAAGTGGTTGAATTTTATTAAATGCACAGCAACAAATGATAAAACAAAGGATGTTATGGTAGCAGAGCATGGCTAAAAGTACAAGTGATACAGCGACATTGATGGTCCACAGTGTACTGTAAAGATCAGAGCACACACAATGGTTCTACATTACATCGGACTAAGTAACCCCCCATGGCTCAGGATCTATCTCCAATGGTACTAGATGGTTTTGTGAGAGTTAGCTACGCTAAGAACTATCCTATTAAAACAAGACATTTTAGTTATTCCTCTTTATTGCACTCATAAACAAAATTGTTTAGGAAAATATACATATAATAAAATAATAACTAAGGATCACAAACAAAAACAAAACTAAAAAAAATCACTTGATCATCTCTTGTCTAAGCGTGGATCACTTTGTAAAAATGTCGAAACAGAAACATTGTGAAGATAAAAAGATTGAAATAGCTAAATACAAAACAAAACTCTTGTTTTTTTTAAAGCCTTGTTGACATGCTACAGTTGATGGCTACAACTCGAGAAGAATTTATTCTGACTTGAGCTCAGGAATGGAGTAGTTAAAGTCGATAATGTCTGATTTCAGTACCTGCAATCGGAGATAATGGCAGTATAAACATAAATTCAAGTAAACAAGAGATGACAGCTCACATTTTCTCACATAGAAGCCATTAATGTGACATTTTATGTGCAAGAAACCTTTTCTTATAGGAGGAGTATTTAGGAATAGTAAAGTGTTTCTCAGCATACTCACTTGCAGAGAGGTCTGATAATAGGTTTTTCCGTGTTTAATATTTTACTAACAACATGCACAGTAGTAAAATAAATAATACTTTATCTTAGCATCTCAGGGTAAAAGTTGCAAACGCGGGCCTTCCAAGAGTGGTCCTTAAGTGATGAAAAACACTGTAAACTTTTATAAAAAAAAGTTTAGCTAAGTTGCTTAAGCAGTTATTATACCCTAAACGGGTCCTTTTTATTGTTTACTTAAACAAGCCTAGCTAAGCTACACAATTATGTCAGCTCACTTTTTAAGAGATTTTTTTCCTTGTGTACAGCAATTATATAGAAAAAATATTTTAACAAACCTGAATTTTTAAACATCCTTACATATTATAGAGTGCCTTGTGACAAAGTTTTTAATTTCAATAGGTATCATACTAGATTATTTTGTAAAAAAGTAGACCCACTGGAAGACTACGGACGATACGGATGGATCATGCGCTGAAGGACATGGAGGATAAAGGAGTGGACTGGAGACATGTGGCTGAGGGAGAAGCTTGGAGAGATCAGGACTGGAAGAGTTTGTGCCAGACGACCCACAGAGGCAGAAACGTCCAGCGATGACGATGATGATGTAAAAAAAAGTAAACTGATCAAAAATATAGTTTAGCATATTATTATATAAGTTGTGTGGGTTTTCATTTTTTTTTTTTAACTTTTTTTAACTCAAGAAATTTTTTGCCCATAAAGTCAGCCCAAGAATTTGTAATTATTTAACTTATTTCCTGTAAAGTCGGACAGAATACATTTAAAACTCAATTATCAAGTACCGGTATATGCCTTATAATCTAACTTAAAGACTAGGACAGGCACAACATCCAGTCCCCAGCCGTTAATTGATTAATCAATGTGAAAGGGTAAAAACCCATATTTTCAGCAATGACAAATTTTCGGCCGGGCCGGGAATCAAACCTAGCACCCTTCGCTCCATAGGGAGACACGCTAACCGACTGAGCTACAAGATGTTGGATCGGCAAATGCAACTCCATTTGTTTTTATTTCTTTGATATTAAATTTAATGTTGTATAAACCGACACAATAGCATCTCTTGTGGCTGCTTAGAACCAGTTTGATTGACTCACCGTACCAATAGAAAGTCAAAGTGTTTTAAGAGAATACTCTTAAATACTATAACCAATAGAATATCATAAGTCTGAATAACTATTCAAGATCATGGACTAACCACACCCATAGTAACCGCAAAGAAGGCTACTCCTGCTAGCAACTGTAGATTATAGCCAGTTTGTTTCGAGTCATAGTCAGCCTTCCATGAACCCTGGGGTACAGGCAAATCATCCATGGTCGGCTCTTTGTGGTGGGCTGGGGGGTGATACGACCGTACTTGGCTCAATGAACCGCCTGAAACATGCCAAGGTTTAAAAAAAAAAATCAATAATTTGCACTTTCTAACAAGAGACGGTTTTGATAAAGGGAATTTAAAAATGTAACATAAATGTATCAATTTGTGTCCTCATAGAAATATTGTGTTAAAAAAAATGCATCTTATATATATTTGTAGAATTGAGTAGGCCTATGAAGACATTAAAAAATGGGTTCTTGACATTACAGAATGTTATTTTATCAGTCACTGTACAGAACCAAATGGTATCTCGCAAATATATAGTTTGGGTTCTGATCAAGTAGTCATAATTCATAATTTAACAGGATCTTCAGAAATTATTCTTATATTGACCCTATGTTACAAACAATAGGCTACAATATATAGTTGGTGTGTCATAAAAATGTGATTTTATTCATCCAGCACAATCTGACCTTTTGTCCTTGAGTGGTCAAAATCTCACCTAGTAATCTTCTCAATAGAATGTATGACCTTATGT
Organism: Timema poppense; assembly: GCA_902141375.1. Taxonomy (NCBI): domain Eukaryota; kingdom Metazoa; phylum Arthropoda; class Insecta; order Phasmatodea; family Timematidae; genus Timema; species Timema poppense. Next base: position 30,852 of record CABFOV010003283.1, on the reverse strand, counting down.
CCTTGAGTGGTAAAACTCTCACCTAGTTATCTTCTTCTCAATACAATGTATGACCTTATGTCCTTGAGTGGTCAAACTCTCACCTAGTTATCTTCTTCTCAATACAATGTATGACCTTATGTCCTTGAGTGGTCAAACTCTCACCTAGTTATCTTCTTCTCAATACAATTTATGACCTTATGTCCTTGAGTGGTAAAACTCTCACCTAGTTATCTTCTTCTCAATACAATTTATGACCTTATGTCCTTGAGTAGTCAAACTCTCACCTAGTTATCTTCTTCTCAATACAATGTATGACCTTATGTCCTTGAGTGGTAAAACTCTCACCTAGTTATCTTCTTCTCAATACAATGTATGACCTTATGTCCTTGAGTGGTCAAACTCTCACCTAGTTATCTTCTTCTCAATACAATGTATGACCTTATGTCCTTGAGTGGTCAAACTCTCACCTAGTTATCTTCTTCTCAATACAATTTATGACCTTATGTCCTTGAGTGGTAAAACTCTCACCTAGTTATCTTCTTCTCAATACAATTTATGACCTTATGTCCTTGAGTAGTCAAACTCTCACCTAGTTATCTTCTTCTCAATACAATGTATGACCTTATGTCCTTGAGTGGTAAAACTCTCACCCGTTCACCTTTTCAATACAATCTCTGACCTTTTGTCCCTAATTCTAACCCAGTCATATTCAAAACACAGTCTGTGACCATATAGTAGGGGCAAAGATGTTGCTGACAATGAATATGACTGCAATTTTACAGGTTTTATAAAATAGTTCCCTAATGATTAAACTAACTATATAAAGGTACCTTCATGAAAAAATACCTTCATGTTGGCTCTACAATAAGTCCGGATATAAACAAACTAGAAAACGCAGTCAGAAGGTACTACTAGGAAGTGTAGAGTATATTTTGTATTTTAAATTTCACTGATGTGGAGGAGCAGACCATTTTAAACAAACAGGCCGGTCCACTATAATTATTATCGCTGACCCAAAATACACCTGAATCAAACACACTCAGCTAAATAATAGTAAAAGTATTTCTATCTCTATAAGACAAGAAGTTAGAGAGAACATAATCAATTACTGAAATATTTTAGGGTGTAGCCAAATTGCAGCCAAAGCTCCATAAAAAACATCTCCAAACGTATTATAAATGATTTCTAAAGAAAATATATTTATTCACTTACCATTCAAAGCCAAAATATTTCTAATAACAGGTCGTATCGTTTTAGTAAGCATTTTAAGTTTATTTGACTGAAATGATTAACTAGTGAAGAAGCAAAGACTTTACAGATAAACTATACAAAAAATCAGAAATGGCCAGAGATAATCATAGACAAGTGAGAAAGAATATAAAATAGTCAACGGAAGAAAATAAAAAACTAAAGTAAAATACTAAAATGAAATTTACCAAAACAAAACTTCTCTTTGAAGCACCTTTGTATATAGAAAAATGATTTTTATAAAACTTGGCAAGGCTTTTTTTTTGTTGAGAGATTTAGGGTAAAAATATTATTATTATTATTATTATTATTATTATTAGCACCGCGTCTTACTAACCGTTCGGGTTATACGCACTTACGTTAATGTGTAATGGTAGGGTGATTGTGAGATGAAATGGAGGATCTAAAGTTTAACGTGGAATCCGAACCACGGTGGTGGCCTGGCATTCCCCACATTCACAAGATGTCTTGTCAGAGGTGAAGGAAGGGTTTGGTAATCAGATTAATCTGTGCCGGGACCGATATTTGAACCCCGAACCCCAGCACAGAAGTCCGACACCTTACCCCTAGATCACCAGGTCACCTAGGGGTAAAAATAAATCACGTGGATAACTTATGGTGGTATTTTGTTAATATGAGTTGGCTTGACTGTATTCAACAACTGTACGCAGGCGCACGGCCGACCTTGTCAAGGTGACCGTCTGTATTATTTCTTATTCCAATCAAGGAGTTTCTTGCTCTCTACACTTTCTTTTTGAAGACTTATATTATAGTTAAAATGTCTACTCCTCAGTCCGATATCGATAAAAGGAAGCAGATTAGTGTTCGTGGAATAGCTCAAGTTGAAACAGTGACAACTATCAAGAAAGCTTTCAACAGACATCTTCACTATACACTTGTCAAAGACAGAAACGTCTCAACACCGAGGGACTATTATTTTGCACTAGCTCATTGTGTTAAAGATAATCTTGTGTCCAGATGGATTCGAACCCAGCAATATTACTATGAAAAAGACCCTAAAGTAAGTCATAGATTTAGTTAAATTTCCATTTTTTGCTTTATTACATAGCTCTATTACAATTTAAATATTCAAAACTTTTTTTTTCCACAAAAGCTACATTTATCTTAGCACCGCGTCTTACTACCCGTTCGCGTTATACGCTTAAGTCTTAATTACGCTAATGGTATTACGGATATGAAGGTTATATTTAGAGGAAGTGTATACGAATTTGCTTGGAGGGAGAGAGTAAATAATTTTGGTAAAGTCAACCTCAGTACACCCGACTGAGTTTCAAACTTCTGACAACTTTTTTGGCATATTGCTACGGTAATGAGAATAACAACGTATTACCCGCCTCGGTGGCATAGTTGGCTAACGCGCTTGTCGTGTTGAGCTCGACTGCTGAGGACAGGGAGATCGAGTTTCGAATCTCGGTCGGGTAAACTGGTTTTTTTTTCCTAAATGTTTTTTCACTCTCCCTTCACGCAAATGCAGGTTCACTTCCTCTAATTCAACCTTTCCAATTCCTAATCCATTAGCGTAATTAGTACTTATAGCTTATAACCCGGACGGGTAGTAAGACGCGGTGCTAAATATTATTATTACTATTATTATTATTATTATTATTACTACTATTATAATAATAATAATAACGTATTAAAATTAACATGGGGGGCTAGGGCACCATAGCTCGATTCTACAAACTTTTTTTTGTGATAATATATTATAGGCCTAGTCCCCTTAACATGGTTGAAATTATGTTAAACACAATATAATAAAATTAAATATTAGAATTACACTAAAAGCAACTAAACAAAACTATAAAAGACCAAAACATTTTATTTTATAACTATAATTCTTTTTTATTTAATTTATTTAATATGCGATAAGCCGAAATACAGGGACTTAAATGAGTTAAAATATGGTACTGGCACTTTAAAAACCAAGTTGCCGTATTTTTTTGAGGTTCTTATACAATCTATCATAGATGTAGTAGTACTTGAAATAATTGTGACTAAAACTTTATTTCAGCGAGTGTATTATTTATCTTTGGAATACTACATGGGCCGCTCCCTACAAAATACAATGATAAATCTTGGAATCCAGAGTGCTTGCGATGAAGCCATGTACCAGGTAACGCTGCTCATATTACTGCGTTAATCACAACACCTAGTTCAGTCCTAGGTAAGATAACTCCAACTCTGTATAACTCATCATCTGTTGGTTCTCACAGCTTGGGCTAGACATCGAGGAGCTCGAGGAACTTGAAGATGATGCAGGTCTAGGTAACGGCGGTCTAGGTCGTCTGGCTGCCTGTTTTCTAGACTCTATGGCAACGTTAGGACTCGCTGCGTATGGATATGGTATCAGATACGAGTATGGTATCTTCGCCCAGAAGATCAAGAACGGCGAACAGGTCGGTCTCAACTCATTTTGGGAATAGTTTCTTCAGCTAACACAAATATCTATCTTCAATTAAATATGAAAACAAATAATTTGCAAGGCTTTTTGTTTTTCATAAGTTTCACTACCCTTTCAGGCTACACTTACATTTATTGATTACACTAATATGGTTAAATAGGAGGAAGACTAGATTAGTAGAAGTGTAGCAGTATTTGTGTGGAGGGAGATAGTGAAACCACTTAGGAAAAATGATCCTCGACACACCTGACCAAGCTTGAAACCTCAATCTCCTCGTCATCAGTAGTACAGTCTATTGGGAGAGTGATGCTTTAAACAAAACAACGTTTTATAATAACTGGGGTGTGTTAAAATATAATACTAGTCTAATTACTGTATATAACCCTTATTATATTATTGGTTATTTTTGTCCATCCTATCCTGCAAATTTTATTGAAATATATTCTAGCTTAAAATAGGTTTGTTTTGGTGGTCAATAGATGAGGCAAATCTCATGTTTCGGAACTATTTTGACATCACGGCATTGTTGCAGGTGGAGGAGCCAGACGACTGGCTCAGGTTTGGCAACCCCTGGGAAAAGGCTCGCCCAGAGTACATGCTGCCTGTCAACTTCTATGGTCATGTTGAGAACACCCCTCAGGGCAAAAAGTGGGTAAACACTCAGGTAAATTGGTTGATTTAGCAAGTATTTGGCATGACCATTTCTGGTTCACAGAACTTTGTGAAATTTATTTTACAATAAAAAAATACTTAGAAACAACTACAGAATGCATGGCTAGTCTTATGAATACATGGGAGAATGTCTTAGTATATTTTTTTAATAATTTGAGATGGAGGGAGGGGACACGCTTGAGCCCTCTGGTATTTGAGAGATTCAAGTTTTGTAAAAATCTCAAAAATATTAACCTGATTACAATTATGATTTTTACTTTAACTAAAATTTACATCTTTGAGAATTTGAATTTGTATTAAAGATTTATAAAAGAAAATTAAGATCCAGATTTTAAAAATATGAGTCGACCCCCATCTTCCCATAATATATATGTGCTTTAAGCATAAAAAATAAATTTTTTTAGCACCACATCTTATTATACATTCGGGTTATATGCTTTTATATATATATACTAATTAAGCGAATGGCTTAGGGACAAGAAAGATTGAATTTTGAGGAAATGTACCTACATTTACTTACATGGTGAGTGGGAAACTATTTAAGAATAACCACCCTTGGTACATCCGACTGGGGTTGAACCACGATTGCCCCGTCATTGGCAGAATAGTCTATTGCGATAGTAGTGCCTTAGATCATGCGGCCACCGAGGCGGGTAGCATGTTTTCAAACAAATCATTCTTCTGATAAGTATGGAGGCCTTGCCCTTATTTCCTCCTCTGAACGTTTAATTTAATATAGCCGTTTGAAGCCATTTTTCCAATATACACTTATTTTTAAGAAATACACATCTTAATTGTTTCTAACAATATGGTTACAAACTGTATTGTTTGTATTTTCGCAGGTGGTGTTTGCGATGCCCTACGATAACCCTATCCCTGGCTTTGGCAACAATGTGGTCAACACACTTCGCTTATGGTCAGCCAAGTCACCCATAGAGTTCAACCTTAAGTTCTGTGAGTGTTCACACGACGCAAACGTTCACATATAACTCGTCTTCTCTTCACTCTATGTTCACAAATAATCGAGTGAGGTCACAAGCAGGGAATTTTAAACTACAGAGGAAGTGTCACGGAAAATAGTTGATTTTGTTATCAAAGAAGATAAATTCTATATTATATTGTATTTAAACACTTTTGTTAGTAAATTTTTGTTTATTTATTTTTTGAGGGCATTTAAAAAATATGTGTTTAAATTTTTTTATAAATACATAATTTTTAAATATTCCTTTAAAATCTAGTATACATTATAGCACTGTTAGTAACGGTAGTGTCAATATTCGCATATAGAGGCTGTCATGTTGTTGGCACAACGAACCCTTCAGCCATTAATCTTAATCTTAATCTTCTACACCAAAACTGGTCCTTATTTGTTCAAGTAGCTCCTCATTAGTCCTCATGAGGCTGAGTTTGGCCTCGTTCTAGACCCACTGTTTCACAAAATAGTTCTGGAGGCACCGGGTATCAAACCCTGGACCACTGGATCTATAGCCAATTGACACCCGAGGAAATATCCGTATTTAGGGATCGGTGAAGTATCACAGAAATTATCTTTGGTTTGAGTGGTCACCTTATATAATTAATTTTCCGTTAAATTCATTAAGTCGTTCAGGATCTTATATTATATTTTACTTTCCTTTTTTTCTCGCGAGATTTAACATTTCATTAATTAATTTTAATTTTTTTCTTTCACCAAGTCAACGACGGAGACTACATCCAGGCTGTTCTGGACCGCAACCTTGCCGAGAACATTTCCAGAGTCCTCTATCCTAATGACAATGTATTTGAGGGCAAGGAGCTTCGTCTCAAACAGGAATACTTCATGTGCGCCGCAACACTGCAGGTACGCATTATCACTTGCCGTGAATGTGACTATGGTCAGAATATTGGGAGATAGACTGCTATAGCCCTAGTTGGGCATGTTGTAATTATGATAATCATGATTTTCCCATCCTCTTTTATTATGAATTATCTTTTATATTTATTTTATCATTCCTGTAGCTCTCTCTTTGAATTCGATTTCTAAATTTTAACCTCTATTTAGCTTCCTAAAAAAATAAAATTGTATTATTTGTCCATGCTCTTAAAATCATATTAAAAATATTATTTATTTAGATGCTGTACTGTATGGTACAATATTTTCAACAAAAACAAAACCCCAAATAAACTGTAAATTGTGAAAGGTAGCTAAGGTATGGCTATGTTTGATTTGTATAATATCCCCAGAACACAGAGGTAATGTTGAGTATCTTTATAGTTGGCTGATATTGAAGTGAAACGGTAAAAGAAATTTTAATAATAGTCGCAACGAAAAATAACCTAATCCTGGATATTAGGAGTTTTGTTTAGTTACTAAAATTGAATTTGATATCCTTAATTGTATGTTCATGATTTTAAATAAATCAGTACAGCAAGCACACTTAGCTGAGTGACATTGAAGTAGAAATTGTTTTGATAAAACACAAAAACATATTTTTAACGACAAACTTTCACCCCCTCAAAAAGCTTCTTCATGTTAAAGAGAGTAGACTGATGTTTTTGGTTGTACTGCGAGGTTAACATTCAACTGTTGATTGTTTTTCAGTTATGATTGCACACAACAGATGGCAGTATATCCTCTGTACTGTTCTTCTCTCCACCTTACTTTAGCTTTTGTTCTTATTATTCTTTCCAGTATATTTATCATATTTTTGTACATTGGCACATTAGTGCTGTCCCTTATTATTTTTATCACCTTTTCTTGTCTCCTTTACTAAAAATCAATAATACATTTCTCTTATTCCATATCACTCTCGGCACCCTGTATAATCGTAACTGAAACATGGACGATAAACTTGCTTAGTTTCAGGGTCAATGGAGTGCACATTAGACACAGTTAAGCATATAAACTACAAAAAGTATATCAAAATTATTTAAAAGAAAAAAAAGAATGCAGCCATATTTTTAAAACCTTATAATATTAACAGGACATCATCAGGAGGTTTAAATCCTCGAAGTTTGGTAGCCGGGATGTGGTAAGGACCTCTTTTGACGTGTTTCCGAGCAAAGTGGCCATCCAGCTGAATGACACACATCCTTCCCTCGCTATTCCCGAGCTAATGAGGATACTCTTGGATGTGGAAGGACTTTCCTGGGAAAAAGTGAGTATAGACCACCATCATTATTCAGGAAAATAAAAACAAGTGAGTTTGGACAGTTAAACAGTTTAACTCTGCTCAAAATGAAACTATTGAAATTTAAGTACTTTCTTATTTAACGCTAGCAACGTAAAAAAATGTGTTGATTGGTTTAAAAATTAAATAAGTTATCACTGACCAAACTAACAGTTGTTATAAATTACAGTCATGGGATATTGTGGTCAATACATGTGCCTACACCAACCATACAGTTCTCCCAGAAGCCTTGGAAAGATGGCCGTGTTCACTGTTGGAGAATATTCTTCCCAGACATATGGAAATTATCTACCACATCAACTTTCTTCATTTAGAGGTGCGTGACTTCCTCCTTCTCTAGTCCTCCGCTGTCAAACATAACTAGTTTAAGGATCTCGTTGGCTCTTTAGTTCAAGCAGATTTCACCTGGGTGACCGCTTAGTTTAACACGGTGGTGCACAAAACCCTCTAGTCGCGGCCTTATTTGGGGTTTTGAGTTATCGAGGCGTCACCAACTCTTTTTCATTGATGATAAAGAGGATATGTAAAACCCCTATTAAGTAAGATGGAGCCTTTGTAATTATTTAAACAAATTTTATGTGCAATAAAATTACTCCGACTATAGACATTTGACAACCTAAGAAACATTTATAGGGCACCGAAAATTCGCCTTAAACATGAGATGGACGAGGAAGAGGTGGGAGGAAAATGTTTATTATATTTATATAGTGACATGGGGTTGAAACCACAATAAGTATATGATCCGCCTTGGTGACCTAGTTAGCTAACGTGCTGGTTTTGTGTTGAGCTAGACTGCCGAGGATGAGAAGATCGAGGTTTGAATCTCGCTTGGGTGAACCGGGCCGGGGGTTCCTAAATGGTTTTCCACTCTCCCTCCACGCAAATGCCGATTCACTTCTCTTAAATTCAACCTTCCTAACCCGTTAGCATAATTAGTACTTAAGCGTATAACCTGAACGGGTAGTAAGACGCGGTGCTAAATAGATAGAAAATATTCCATTCAGAGGAAATATGGCTCCAATCAACTACAGTAGCTTCATGGCTTCTTTGGTGCTGACTGACATCTTGAAACGTTACAAGAACAAATTATGTATACCTACACCGGACCAAATGGTCTGTAAAAACATGTGTTTACCAGCTGTCACTTCTGACGATCAAAATTTAGGTATATACCTAAATGTTGACTGTCAGAAGTCAGCTGTGAGCTGTCAGTCAGCACCAAAGAAGTCATGGGGCTACTGTATATTGAATTGAACATTGAAAGGAGGATAGTAGTTCAAAGCCTAAACACTTATCAGAAAATAGTAGGTATCAAAGTTCACAATTAAAACACAACAAAACACATTATTGTGTAATTTTCAGGGGAACATTATTCCCCTCCTTCACGCAATCATGTGTTTCGTTGCGAATTTTGAGACCTACAATTTTCTGGTAAGTGGTCAGGCCTTACCCTTCTATCCACCTCTCAATGTTTGATTCTAAGAAAACTCGCCAACATTTTATCTAGAAAGGGTATGTCTGGTCTCCTTAGTGAGAAGTGTGGTCACCTCGATACCAACTGTTGTGTTCTCTGTCCGGTTTAAAGGCTGTGAGGCAGAAGTACCCCGGCGACTTTGACCGCCTGCGACGTATGTCCTTGATTGAAGAGGAGGGGGATAAGAGAGTCAACATGGCCCACTTGGCCATCGTTGGCAGCCATGCCGTCAACGGGGTTGCGGCCATCCACTCTGAGATCATAAAGAAGGCAGTGTTAGTGTTGCCTTTACTTGGGGTTTGAAACTTTTCACATCCTGGCACAATGTAGTTTAACACAGTATCATCTATTTTAAACGGGTGACCTGGTGGTCTAGAAATAAGGTGTCCGACTTCTGTGCTGGAGTCCTGGGTTCAATTCTCGGTCCCGACACAGATTTATCTGATCACCAAACCCTTCCTTCACCTCTGACAAGACACCTTGTGAATGTGGGGAATGCCAGGCCTCCACCATAGTTCGGATTCCACTGTTAAACTGTAGGTCCTCCATTTCATCTCGCAATCACCCTACCATTACACATTAGCGTAAGTGCGTATAACCCGAACGGGTATTAAGACGCAGTGATAATAATAATAATCTATTTTAAGATACAAGAGATATGTAATATCAAAGTTTCACAGATATGTCGCTAGCATTCAAGTGAAATAATCAAGTTTCCACGTAGTATAGGATTAACCTATAACTAATTCTTTGCGGAGCTCCAAAATTTTAAACCCTGAGCTAACTAAGATCCATATTAGATTTGAAATTCCAAACAAAAAATATATTTAAAGGACTAGAACCAAATTTCAAATTAAAATACATTCCATATTCGGATTTGATAGACTATAATTCAATGCTGACCACATGACACCCCCTCTCCACAAAAGTTGGAACTATATTAGCCAACAGACAACAGCTGCTTGATTGCAGGCTGAAGCCATTGATCTTGTTTGTTTTGTATTTCAATATTCATACCACAAAGTAGAGTTGGGTCATATCCACTATTTTACGATTCTGAAGCTCCAAATAACCTTCAAATACGATATCATGGAAAAAGTTATGAACATATTAAGTGTTAAATTACTAGTCTGGGGCTGGGTTCTTAAGTTCATTCTATAAGTATGATTGGTTTTGAACCACCAATAAGCTGTATTGAAGTTCTAAAACAAATTTCGCTTGAACAAAAAACTCATTTTCTTAAGGATTTAGGTATTGAATCTGAAATTATTCGAATCCTTAAATCTTGAATATTCTTAAGGATTTAAGGGATTCGTTTATTAAAATATAATAAACAATTTTATTATAATATAATAAACAATTTTATCATAACATTTTATTTAGTTTAACACACTATATTTCATAACAGTGTATGTGAGTAGTGTGGCCATCGCTTAGATTTTATTCTAATCGGTCGCGGATCAAATGTGATGTTTATGGCATTAAATTTGTTATTAAAACTAAATGGAGACGCATGGCTGAGTGAAAGTTTGGAAAGATCGACGGAAAAGGAAGAGGATGTGACAGGCAACCCACAGAGGCGGAAATGTCGGAACATGATGATTTAAACTTTACCTGAAAAAAAATCTAGTATAGTAATGGATTTGGATTGAATTTTAATAAACTACATTGAACTATATTCAAAATCGATTCAAAGCATTTTACTTCCGAATTTGAAATCTTCTAAAGCATGGTATCCAATTAATAACCCAAACTGTTACTAGAGCACGGTCAGAATAAAAAAGGGTTGAAATAAATTCTTATCGCTAGATTGCAAGCACTCAACTCGACCTTCACCGGCAGGTTTCATGATGGACGAGATTGTGTTCTAGGTTCAAGGACTTCTACGAGTTGAGCCCTGAGAAGTTTCAGAACAAAACCAACGGTATCACTCCCAGACGATGGTTATTGTTGTGTAACCCTTCCTTAGCAGATCTGATTGCAGAGGTAGGTCTAAACGCAATACTGGACTCTGCATGATAGATTTGTTGTAAATAAAATAATTGGATTTTGCTATAAAAAAAAAAAGTTGTATTTCGGTACTAAAAGTCCTTTCCTTTTAAAGTTGTGTTGCGTGTATCACACTCCCTCCTGGGAAGTTCTGATGGAATGAAACCTAGGTCAGGGGATTGGGCAGTAACAATCTATTTTCTTCAAGAGGCAACCATTACCTCTTTCTCTAATGGCAGCAGTATGAACTGTGTTCTTCTTTTCATTGTAAAAGACCTGCCTCGGTGGCGTAGTTGGTTAACGTGCTTGTCGTGTTGAGCTCTACTGCTGAGGACGGAGAGATCGAGGTTCGAATCTCGGTCAGGTGAACTAGGGTGGTTTTTCCTAAATGGTTTTCCATTCTACCTCCACGCAAATGCGGGTTCACTTCCTCTACTTCAACCTTCCCATTTCCTAATCCATTAGAGTAATTAGTACTTAAAGCGTATAACCCGAACGGGTAGTAAGACGCGGTGCTAAATAATAATAATAAAACATTGTAAAAGCCATATTTTGTTAGTTCCTTTTATATGTTTCTATCCACCTTTACTATACTTTCTTGCAAATATGGTATTAAATGTCTGAAATTTATTTATTTTTTGGCTACAGTGTAAATAAAAATCATTTCAAAAACTTAGGTGGAACAGCAATGCCTCGCTACAATGAACTTTAAATATATTTTAATGTGTTAGTAAGATTTCATAAAAACATGTCATGATATTTCACTGCATTAGAGTTGAAACAGTTTTATAAGTTTTGATATCGCATAACTTTTCACATTTTTTGGATTAAAAATTATGCATTTTTACCAGAATTTTATATGTTAAGTTATAAATAAAAAATCTTAACTATTCTAACTTTTTTTTTTACTAAATTAAATTCTTGACACACAAATTATTAAAGAACGCTTAGAGAGGTGAAATCAGATTAATTGGAGATAGACTGCAAATGTTGCATGCAGTTGCTGGATGTTACATTCATGGTGGCTACACACTGGGGAAACCTGGAAAAGTCAGGGAATTTTTGAATGAAAGAGAAAACAGGGAATTGTCAGGGAATTTAGCTAAAAATAAGAAAAAATTCAGGGAATTAAAAAATGTCTAAAATATCCCATTAATTTCACAAATAAACATTAAAACAAGTTAATAATACCTAAAAAAATAACATTTTAATTTTTTAAATAACTGGTAAAACTGTTTATGTTCAGTAGATACAAACTTTTTTTTTAATATGTGATCAATAATAAATAAAACAAAAGTTATCATCCACCATTAAAACTGGAAAAAAGTAGTCGGGGGAAAATTGAAAGATGTTGCCTGGAAAACTTGGAAAAATCTGGGGATTTTGTAAAATATGTTTTGTAACCACCCTGTACATTCTAAATGTTAGGTTTTGCATACTGGATGTTGCATGCTGGACGCTAGACAGCAATTGCCATGGTGTTTGTCTTTTTCCAGAAAATAGGTGAGGAATGGGTGGTCCATCTGGACCAGCTACAACTGTTGAAACAGTGGTCACAGGATCCTGGATTCCAGCGAGCAGTCCAGAAAGTTAAACAAGAGAACAAGTTGAAACTCTCTCAGTTGTTAGAGAAGGAATACAACATCAAGATCAACCCTTCGTCTCTGTTCGACATTCAGGTGTGTTGATGCGTGCTTGCAGGAACGATGTGCATTACTCTTGCACAGAGGTTGATAGGGACTTGGAACTAGCAAATTAAAATGTCATTGCTTTGTTTAATGTGCAATGGAAGAGGATGCGAAAAATATCCAGTGTCTTTGCTGTTTTTATGGCAAAACTTTCTTCTTTTTTTTGCCAAAATAAATGAAATGTTGCTCCTGCACATACATAGAATTTAATTGTCTTCAGGTGGTGGTATTAACAGTTCCTGAATATCTGTCATGAACATAACGGCATTATCTAACAAACTTTTTAAATGAAGAGAAAAGTTGTGGTTAAATTCCAGAGTTTTTGAAGTCGACATGTGAAGAAAATTAAATTCTATATTTGTAATGAAGCAATTTTTTTTTATTTTGGCAAAAAAACATTTTTTTTGTCATAAAATCTGCAAAAAAATACTGACATTTTCTCGCGACCCTTCCATCCCACCTTAAGTAGTTGCAATTACTGAAAAAGTAGTTAATTCTTTTTTCACCATGGCTTTTATTGTTGTCTGCAAAGGTCTGTCAAGTTGGTAATCCCTCACAAGTTTGAAGTTATTAGGGATATTGATGTAAACCGGTCTTGATGGTATAATAGACCTTTAAAACGATATATAAATTTTTATCAATTTCCAAGGTATATTATTTTTACTGTTATCGATAAGGTTATTGAGAATGATGATGATGTTTTAGGTTAAGAGGATTCACGAGTACAAGCGTCAGCTGCTCAACTGTCTTCACATCATTACCCTATATAACAGGATCAAGAAAGATCCCAATGCCAACATCACTCCCCGGACTGTAATGATTGGTGGGAAGGTAGGATCCGTAACTAGGTCCATTACTTTGACCTTTTTAACAATAATTTACTAATATCAACAACTATTTCATAGCACCGCGTCTTGCTTACTACCTGTTCAAATTGTATTCTTGTGTACTAATTACACTATAAATGTTGAGGATGAGGAAGATTTAATTAGAGAAATTGTACCCGCATTTGTGTTGAAAGAGAGTGGAAAACCCACCCTCAGCACACACGACTGAGATTCGAACTCTGATATCCCCGTCCTTGGTGGTCTAGTCTATTGCCAGTGTGACGCCTTGAACCATGCGGCCACCGAAGCGGGCTACTATCATTCAGTAATTAGGGTTGAACAAAGTTCGTCGTAAAACTTGTGTTCATATTGTGGCCATTCAACAGCCTCTCTTGTTTCTAGGCTGCCCCGGGCTACTATGTCGCCAAGAAGATAATCAAACTGATCTGTTCCGTGGCCAGTGTGGTCAACAATGACCCTATAGTGGGAGACAAGCTTAAGGTCATATTCCTGGAGAACTACCGGGTGACTCTGGCCGAGAGGATCATGCCGGCTGCCGATCTGAGCGAACAAATCTCTACCGCTGGTACAGAAGCCTCCGGTACAGGAAACATGAAGTTCATGGTGAGCACAAGATTTTAGATATGTCTCGGTTGTGTAACATTGTTTTTGTCAGAGCAGTCAAAGGTGATGGTGGCGTAATTAGGCGTGTGCAAAGTCCAAGGTTTCATTTGCCAAGTGGACCAGAATTTAATATTTAAAATAATAGAGTTGGGGTCAAATCAACTATATTAAGAATTCAAATCTCCAATTCAACCTAGATTGCTGAATCTTGGAAAAAAATTATGAGTCTAAGAGGAAATATAAATATAATAGAAAACGCTAAATATTAACCTCCATTCATTATAACATTCACAAATTCAGTTAGGTGTTAAATTACTGGTCTGGGGCCTGGTTGTTTAGTTGATCATTATAATTGGTTTTGAACCACCAATAAACTGTTTTAGAGCTCTAAAACTCACTTAGAAAATTGAAATAATTTTTTTGTTAACGATAAAGTATTGAATTCTAAACTTTATCAAATCCTAAAATAGTCTTAAGAATTTGAGTCCTATCTCTATAAAATATTTTTTTATTATATTTTGAAGAAGGTCCAGGAAAGGTGGATAGAAACCTATAAAAGGGGTACGAACACAACATGGCCTTTACATTGAAAAGAACAACACAGTTCACACTTTACACTGCCGCCATTGGACAAAGAGGTAATAGTTGCCTCTTAAAGAAAATCGATCGTCAACGCCCAATCCCCCAACCTAGATCTCATTCTACCGGAACTCATCAGGGAGGATTGTGAAATGGCAACGCAACTTCCTAAAAGATGAAACCAAAAAAACACAAAAGGGAGAAAATGGAAAATTGTAAAGAATGCAAGGACATATAGATAGGAACATGTAAAAGGTATAACATAAAGGACAAACACAGGAAAAGTACATTGAATGTTAATGTATAATATATCTCTTTAAGGAAAACCTCTTTTCGCTTTATGAGGTAATTGTATTACATTTGAAAGACTAATTTTATAATAAAGGAAAGTGATAAAACTAAAGAAAAAGGAAAAATAAACTATTAAGAGTAAAATTGATGAATAAAGCCCACCTAGGTAAAGAGGGAAAATGTGGGAAGAGTCCAATGCACAAAGGTGACATCTTCTTCCTTTCTTCTGTCTTCTATAGTAGAAGTAGTCACACACACATTTTAACACAAATATCATAATATTTCGGCATTGTTGCCTTTATCAAACACAGAGAAGAAGAAAGTACATAGTACACAAACAATGGATTACTCCATTTTTCTCTTTCTCATTTTCCTCTTTCCCTAGGTGGGCTTTCTTCATCAAATATACTCTTAATATTTTATTTTTTATTTTTCTTTAGTTTTATCACTTTCCTTTATTATAAAATTATCTAGCCATTGGGCCACCTCATTTTTAAACATTTGAAAGACTAAGAAAATGTTTTATCCCGTGTATGTTGACTGGCTATAAGTTTGTAAAGTGCTATATAAATCAAAATCCGAGCTGTAGAGTACCTTTAAACTCATCTAGTGCGATGTGTTATCCTGTTCCTAGTTGAACGGGGCGCTCACCATCGGAACGCTGGACGGGGCCAATGTAGAGATGGCTGAGGAAATGGGTAATGACAACATCTTCATCTTTGGCATGACGGTAGACGATGTCGAGGCACTCCAGAATCGAGGTTACAACGCTTACGACTACTACAACCGCAATCCCGAGATACGGCAATGCGTCGACCAAATACAGAACGGCTACTTCAGTCCGAACAACCCCGACGAGTTTAAGGATATCGCAGACATCCTTCTGAAATACGACCGGTTTTACTTGCTGGCCGACTACGAGGCTTACATCGCGTGTCAGGATAAGGTCAGCAGTATATACCAGGTAAGATATGTTTTGTCTGGTGTGTTAACACAACAGTTCATACTCGGGAATGTGGAGTCTGACTATGGCTTCAGAATAAAACTGTATAATATTGTGACAAAATATGGTAAGTATATTATTATAACTTAGTTTTTTTTTTAAATTCTTTATGGCCATTATTTATAATTTGGATTGACAAATTTATTTTAATATACGCTTCCCATGAAGTCATTTTATTGAGGCATTTTTTTCATCCCCGCGTCATACTGTTAAGGTTATACACCTATGTACTAGTTAAAACAATGGGCTAAGGATTAGGAAGGCTCAATTTAGAGGAAATGAACCCGCACTTGTGCAGGAGAGTGTACAACCGTTTAGGGAAAACCACCCTCGATGTTACCCAACTGGAATTTAACCCCGATCTCCCCGTCTAGGGCACTCTAGTCCAACTCGAGATTAGCGGTTTAGAACATTTTACTGCAGTAAATTTTTTAGTACTAATTAATATACTTTGGTCATTTATGAAGGAGTCTGAGTTGAATGATAGGAAATTAGAGATGTCAAAGGTTTGGCATACATACTTGAGAGCCGTGGTTTTACTTGCTATGAGGCTTACGAGTGTCTGCACGTAGAGTAAAAATGTTCGCTCGTAAGTATTAGTGTTGTTTTAGCACTGAGTCATGCTACCCATTCAGATTATACACTTATATACTATCACGCTAATGGGTTAGGGAAGAGGAAGGTTGAGTTTTCACTGGAAATGCACCCTCATTTGCACAGTAGGAAAACTCTCCTTCAAAATACCTGACTTGGATTGAACCTCGATCTTCCCATCTTCGGCAATCTAGTCTCTTAAGAGAGTAGCGCCTTAGACAATGTGACCATCTAAGGGGTGTGAACATTATTTAAACCGTGTAGAAACACTACAATATTTTAAAGCTATATGTTTACAAGCCATTAGGTGATTACTCATTTTATTATCGATGTTCATTGTATAACATAGTGGTCGCTTGTTGACCTAAACTAACCTCGCTCCTATCAAAGGAAGAAAGGTCACTTGTTGACCTTACCACTAGCTCAGAGACAGACAACTTCCTTCTATCAATAGAGATATAATATTAAGGCAGAAATTATTTTTAATCTCAATACATTATTGCCATGACCCGGGCACAGGTTGGAAACAGTTCATGATGACGACGACGGCATTTTTATCGTAATCTTGTTGGATCTATTAATTCACAGCACAGCCAACCTGCAATTTTTATTCGACTAGCCACATCACAAACGAAGTATCCGTCTCTCTACATTTGGGTCGAATCCGCTATTTTACGAATCTGAATCTCTAATTTACCTTCGAAACACAAATTTTGGAAAATATTATAAACATTAGAGGTGATATTAGAATAATATAAAATACAAAATTACAAATGTTAACTTTCTAGCATATAAATCTCTTAAAAGGAAAACCTCTTTTCACTTTTTGAGCTAGTTTGTAATATATATATTTGGAAGAAGGTATAGGAAAGGTTGCCTTGCTCCTCCATGAAGGGTTCCGATAGAAAGAAATCTAGGTAAGAGGATTGGCGGCAATGATCGATTTTCTTAAAGTGGCAGCCATTACCTCTTTGTCCATTGGCAGCAATGTAAAGTGTGAACTGTGTTGTTCTTTTCATTGTGAAAGCCATTTTATATTTGTTCCCTTTTATGTTTTCTATCTACTTTTCCTGTACATTCTTCCAAATATATATATAACATTCTATCTTATAGCTATTCATTATAACATTCATATACTTAGTTAATTTGTGATAGCTAAAATAATATAATAGTAGTAAAATAATAGAGCACAAATAAAAGTAAAAGCCTTTATCACATATTTGTACACACTTCACGATTTCGATGCTATTATAGCATCTTCCTAAGGAGGTAGTAGTAACAATGGTAAGACATTGTCAATTGTTAAATTATAGGTTTGGGGCCTGGGTGTTAAGTTCATCCTGCAATTAAAATTGGTTCTGAACCACCATTAAGCAGTATTAGAGCTCTAAAACAAATTTCACTTGAAAAATTGATTGTTTTTAAGAATTTGTGTTTCGAATCTTCAAATATCTTTATGGTTTGAGGGTCCCATCCCTACTTTTTTCCTTTCAACAAGAAGTTGGTTCACTTGCTTATATTGACAACATTCCAGTGGTTGTCTGCTAACTACATCCAGATCTAAAATTAAAGAATAGTTTGTGAGATCTTTACATTTATTGCTGGAGTTTGATAGATCTTGTATTATGACAAATTAACCATTAGATTCTTGACTGCAAGATCTCTTTTCATTCACTCCAACCAAATTAATATTTTGGGTTCATCAACAGCTATCTTCATCATTAGTGTTTTTTTTATTACATATATTTTTTTTTCCAGCCTGTGGCCGGGTCAGTTTAATAAAATGCCTCCATCTTACTCTTTCATTCCACAATTTTCTATTCTGTCTTTCTCTCTCTCTCAACTTCCTCGGTCTCGCGTTCTTTTTCTTACATCTTATTCATAATTCTCCTTGGGATTCTTTCATTTTCCATCCTCATTACATGTCCATACCATCTGTCTTGTTTCCTCTACTATTTCATGTACTCCAACATCCTCATTTCATGTCCATACCATCTCAGTCTTGTTTCCTCTACTATCTCATTGTACTCAAACATCCTCATTACATGTCCATACCATCTCAGTCTTGTTTCCTCTACTATCTCATGTACTCCAACATCCTCATTCTTTCCAGGATAACTTAATTTTTAATCTTGTTTCTCCTGGTGACATGCTCCTAACGAACTTACCTTACCATTGCACATAATTATACATGTGCTGCAACTGATGTCTGGGTTTTTTTTAATCAATAAATCCTTTTATTTTGACAATAATCAAACTGAACCATGATCTCTCAGATGCTAGTAACACGACTTTATGCATTCTAGGACCAGACCAAGTGGGTGGAGATGGCCATCAACAACATCGCCTCTAGTGGCAAGTTCTCGAGCGACCGCACCATCGAGGAGTATGCCAAAGATATCTGGGGAGTGGAGCCGAGTTGGGAAAAACTGCCCGCGCCCCATGAGCCCAGAGACGAGGACGCAACTCCTGCGGTTAAATAGTGCGCTAGTGTCTAGTAGTCTGGTAGTAAGATGATGAACAAACGTTCTTAAACTTCTACCATCATCTAGTTGGAAAATATTATCTATCTCTATATTAATGTTGATTGTTGAGTTGCACACAAACCTACAGGGTACTGTTGATCGGTGACCTGAGATTATCATTTGAATCTGTACTGGCAGCTAGCTAATTAATTGCCCGAGAAAATTAATCCTTAAGTTAGAACTGACTGATATCATTATTATAGTTTTACATGATGGCACTTGTAATAGGCCATCAGTAAATACATTTTATATTGCAATTTTTTTATTTTATAAACCCATGCTGCCATAGCCCAGTTGGTGTTTTACTCTCTTCCGCTGAAGACGGGGACTGATGTACCCCAAATTTTCATAATCATGTGTTTGGTTGTGTTTTTTATTGTGAGCTTTGAGGCTTACAATTTTTCGGTAAGTGTGCAGGCCTTGCCCTTATATCCTCTTTTCAATGTTTAATTTATTTTATAAAAGCAAAGTTTGACTAAAATATTTAAATAATTTGTAATAAATCAAATACTTACCACTATTTAAAGATGTTTTTCCATGTCATTGTGAAATTAAATGAGTCACGTGATGCAATCGTTATGGTACATTTACATTTCGGCACTTGTGTCATCTATTGGTCTCGCGTCGACGCTTGCGTCATCTACCGTCCTCGCGTCGGCGCTTGCGTCACCTACCGGCCTCGCGTCGGCGCCTGCGTCACCTACCGACCTCGCGTCGGCGCCTGCGTCACCTACCGATCTCGCGTCGGCGCCTGCGTCACCTACCGATCTCGCGTCGGCGCCTGCGTCACCTACCGATCTCGCGTCGGCGCTTGCGTCATCTACCGGCCTCGCGTCGGCGCTTTCGTCACCTACCGGCCTCGCGTCGGCGCTTGCGTCACCTACCGGCCTCGCGTCGGCGCTTGCGTCACCTACCGGCCTCGCGTCGGCGCTTGCGTCATCTACCGGCCTCGCGTCGGCGCTTTCGTCACCTACCGGCCTCGCGTCGGCGCTTGCGTCACCTACCGGCCTCGCGTCGGCGCTTGCGTCACCTACCGGCCTCGCGTCGGCGCTTGCGTCATCTATCGGCCTCATAGCAGTGCTTTTATTGAAACACAAGTCCATTCTATTTGGTTGAAATATTCTTCTTTCATTCTCGGTTTGCCTGCCATACTAACTAGTGGAGCACGATTATCTGACCAGCTCATTCCCAAACTGTTTAGTTTCTTATGTTGGGAACAATAACAATATGCATCCCAAGCACATGCTTTGAGATATAGATTGGAATCTCAAAAAAAAAAATCAACGTTTGGTAACTTATTCTTTTAATTGTGTTTGAAAACTTGTCTGAAGTAACACGTACCCTCTGTTTACCTTGGAAATTACCAAGCCTACCTTGTTTGTTTCCACTATGGGGTAGCTAATAAGATAGTGCCATAGTGTAATCAATTGGAGCAAATGGTGTGTACATGTTTTAGTCAGTGTTTTGTGTGAAAGAGTCCTGTACTCTTGCCCTACTAAAAACATGTTGATTGTTAAATATTATGTAAGTTGTTGTCAATGTCTTCAATTATGACTTGTAGCAATAAAGGACTGTATTCAGTGGTTTTCTATTTATCAGCATCATCACATTCTATTGTTGGACAGTGT
The DNA here is from genome assembly GCA_902141375.1 of Timema poppense. NCBI lineage: Eukaryota > Metazoa > Arthropoda > Insecta > Phasmatodea > Timematidae > Timema > Timema poppense. The sequence continues at coordinate 10,136 of CABFOV010003283.1, read as the reverse complement.
GTTTTTCAAAATCACATCTGAAAAAATTATAAAGTAAAAATGAAAAGAAAGAGATTTTTTTTAAAATATAAAATCTTAGTTCTATTCTAAAGGCGGACAGAAAAAAACCCTGTAACATTGCATTTGTGGATTGTCAGGAAGGGGTTTGAAATCTGTACCGAGTGCATCAGGGATGCTTTTCACCATCCTTTATCCATCCTAATGTGGGTTCACTCTCTCCTAACAACCTTCCTTATCCTTACCTTATTAGATTGTTGTTGAAATCACTTGCATTAAATATAACTAATTTAAATATATTGCATTAACTATCTTATATACCTGTTTCAGTGGCTCCATGGCCTAAGGAGTCACTCTCATTTTAGAGTAACCTGCTGATGTTGGGGAAATCGGGGTTTGAATCCCGGCCGGGTTTACTAAGGATGGATATTCCTTAATGGTTCTTCACTCTCCCTCCACGCAAATGTGGATAGATTACCTCTAAAATGGTTCCTCATCCTTACCCTAATCTATATATAAAACATGAACAGTTAATAAGACGCTGTGATAAAAACTAATATTTTATTGTACATTGTAATAATATTTACGAAGCAAACCCAGAGTCAAAAATGTTAACTCTCCAATATACTAGACTGCTTGTGACAAGGAAATCGACATTTTAATCCAGGTTGGGTGAAATGAGGTTGGTTTTTACTATTACAGTTTTCCAATAACCCTTCGTGCAAGTGTGGGTACAATTCTTCTAAAATCCTACCTTCCTCGTCTCGGCATGCTTACAACTATAGAGATGGCTTGAATCCATTATTTTACAAATCAAAAGCTTGTGTTTACCTTTGAATCTCAATTTTGGATCTTGGAAATAATTATGAAATTAATTCCAAATGGAAACCCTAATTAAATCTCAACTCTTTTTTTCTGCTAAAATTCATTCTTTATAATATCAACTATTTATTGTGACCTGGCGGTCTAGGGGTAAGGTGTCTAGACTTCTATGCTGGCGGCCAGGGTTCAATCCTTGGTCCCGGCATAGATTTATCTGATTACCAAACCCTTCCTTCACCTCTGACAAGACATCTTGTGAATCTGGGGAATGCCAGGCCTCCACCGTGGTTCGGATTCCACGTTAAACTGTAGTTCCTTCATTTCATCTCACAATCACCCTACCATTACGCATTAGCGTAAGTGCGTATAACCTGAACGGGTAGTAAGACGTGGTGCTAATAATAATAACAATAAGCTCCGTCATCCTTCTTAGAATTGTTTCCTTTTCCCTCTTCATATCATTTCACTCTCTTATAGACCTTTTACACCCAACTCTTATCACGCACATTCATACCTTCAGTAAAGTTGTGGCCAAATTGTCTTAAGACAGCCATGTCCATCAGTGGCCCCCAAAATGTTCTGTGCAGGCATTATATACTATAAATTTAATTTATGGGACCGGGGCCAACCATTCTTCACCCCCACTAGAACTTTGTCAGGGAACAGTTGGACATTCCTGGTCTAAGGCGTGTCTCTCATGTTAGACTGGCCTGCTGAAGAGATCAGAGTTCGAATCCTGGCCGGGTACTGTTGAGACTGATTTTCCCTAGACAACCGCTTGTGAAACTGAATTTTATTTTGTTTAATGTCAATGTATGTGTGTAGACGCTAGGTTATGTCACCATTTCTAATCATTCGTTCTTCATATTGACGGCCACTGGACAAAATGGTAAGGGCTGTCTCTTGAAGAAAATCGACAGTGAGTCTGGAATGGGGTCGACCTTGACCTCATGAAGACAATTGAAGATGAGGGGGAAAAAAGTTGTGGCTCTGGTTTAGAAAACTGAAATTGAAGTCCGTAGGGTTCATTGAGCTGAACACATCTGCAAATGTTGGCACTTTTTTCACCAACATGCGGCGGATGCTCTGGCGGTATAGCTCGCTTGGGGGTTGACGCTGTTGAGGTTTTTTTTATAAAGCCTTTAGACTCAAGGTATGTGGATTTCTCTCTCTCTAAAAGTGGGCTATCTTTCATATATNAAATAAGATTATGCTTTCAACTTAAATACATATCCAACACCATAGCTCTGTCAGTAGCATGTATGTCTACCAAGATGAAGGTCCAAGACTCAATTCCTGGCATGGCCGCAAATTTATCATTGGTAAAATATGGGTTAACTCTTTCACACTGATGAAATAACGGTTGGGGACTGGATGTTGTGCCTGTCCTGGTCTTAAATTAAGATTATAAAGCATATGAAGCTACGACAGTTCTAGCCAGCCGGTAGTAGGAAATATATGGCTCGAGTAAAAAACTGACCACAGGTTAGAAACAGTAATGGATGTAAATTAAATAAATACTAGAGAGTAAACCTTTTCAGGAAATTATTTACGGTTATAGACCCATTGAAATTTATATTTTATCTATCTATATATATAAAGATAGATATATAAAATATAAATTTCAATGGGTCTATAACCGTAAATAATTTCCTGAAAAGGTTTACTCTCTAGTATTTATTTAATTTACATCCATTACTGTTTCTAACCTGTGGTCAGTTTTTTACTCGAGCCATATATTTCCTACTACCGGCTGGCTAGAACTGTCGTAGCTTCATATGCTTTATAATCTTAATTTAAGACCAGGACAGGCACAACATCCAGTCCCCAACCGTTATTTCATCAGTGTGAAAGAGTTAACCCATATTTTACCAATGATAAATTTGCGGCCATGCCAGGAATTGAGTCTTGGACCTTCATCTTGGTAGACATACATGCTACTGACAGAGCTATGGTGTTGGATATGTATTTAAGTTGAAAGCATAATCTTATTTAAGGGACAACTGGCACTTTTTACAAATTAAAAGTTTATTTGATTTTTAACATTTCAGATAAATGAAAACTTCCTCTATAAGGGTGGAAGCCTAATTTAGGTTTTGAAAAATATAAATAAAAAAAATGTTCAAAAATAAAATGTAAAATAATTATTTTATTGATAACTGCAGGTAGCTACAATAATATTTGCCAAAATTTCTTTAAGCCTGAATATTAACATTTTCATATTTTTATACAAACTCTACTGTAGGTCTAACTGCTTACAAAATGTTGGCCATTCATTTTTTCTAGTAGTCCCGTAGCTTAGATTTTTAAGTATATGAGGGAATAAATCTGTTAGAATAGTTACAGTAGAATATTATTTAATCAATCTTTGGTTAAAATTATTTGGCCTAAAAGTTAAGCATTATAAAACCTTAAATAAAGAGTTTTCAAAGCAGATTATTTTAATTAAAATAATATCACAATTGGTTTTCTATTATTAAATATATCAATTTGATACTGAAGAATATAATGTGTGTAAAACATATTTATAATCATATCCGCAAAGATAACACTACTAATAAATTATGGGTATATTAGAAAACATGATTTGATAGTAGTAAATGTTTTTAGAAGTATTATCTCACTAACTCACATTAATGATGCTATTTCTATTCAGATAAAACCAAAAAACAGTATTTATTAAAGAATATATCTGAAGGTCTATATTTTGTATTTTATGCTAAATGACTTAAAGGCCTACTGCCTGCATTTCCTACAAGATTGATTCTGTCGTAATGTTAACCCATTTCCTGGCGAGTTTTTAACACAGATCTACACAGGCCCGGCAGCTATTTTTCTACTCTCATACTCCTGACATATTTTTATTACTCATTTATTATTGGGCATAGTACACCAGTGAACTGGTATCCCTATCTATCACCTTCAATATGAAGTATTCACACTAGCTAAAAGTATGTTGATTCATTGATAGATGGCTTTACAATAACTCGTTGCAATGAGCCGTTGATTTGCGCCAGGGAATGGGTTAAGGTGATTAATTAAATTATGCCTTTTTAAGCCAATATCTATATCGCAAAATAATTCTGTGTGATACAATTAAGCTAACATTAGGCGAAAATTTACTCTAGTGTATTTACTTGCTTTGACCAAGATATTATTACCCTTTAAGTTTAGACGCTATGTCTGCGATACAGTAATATTAAGCTAAAACGACTTTCTTATTTGAACATTATTATCGCATGGTTGCTGAGTGGGAGGGGAATTATGATAGAAAAGCCAGCCAATTTATAACATTTCCCTCATGTTATACCTTGTAGGCCTAACATTAAAATAAATTACAACTCCTTTAGACTCTTGCAGATATTATTTAAACCTTCCTAAACTCGAACTAACAAATATTTAGAATACATGTCATCGTGGCTTTTGTAGTCAAATATAAGTGAAAATTTTAGTCTAGTTTTTAAAAGCTTTCTCAATAGATAGCTAATGGTTGAATCAGTCAATCTTCTTGTGTTTCTGCTGAGACTGTTTGAGTTTCGAGGTACGGAGACTGGGTGATTATTGGTGGAATCAGTCAATCTTCTTGTGTTTCTGCTGAGACTGTTTGAGTTTCGAGGTACAGAGACTGGGTGATATTGGTGGGATTAGTCAATCTTCTTGTGTTTCTGCTGAGACTGTTTGAGTTTCGAGGTACAGAGACTGGGTGATATTGCTGGAATCAGTCAATCTTCTTATTCCTCCTCCTCTTGGGGCCCACTCTTCTCAGCAGTTCTATGTTTTCATCCTCTGTGACTGGTACGTTTTCCAACAACCTACGAGGCAGCGCTAGCAGTCCGAACAAAGTCAAGGCTGTAACAAACATTCTAAAGGAACACCTCATTCATCAAACTAGAGCAGGTTATCTATTATAGTCAGAAATTCAAATCTTACCAATGAAAGAATATATTTTAAACCAAGACAGTAAATTGAAGAAGGGTTCGGGCCATAACTCCAACTATAAACTCTCACACACAAAGATATATTAGATCGCATAACAAAACCATATTGTCACGTCAGTAAAGCCAGGGACATAAGTAATGGAGGAAATATTGACTTTGAGGAGTAAATACAAGATTTATAGAAGAAAAAAATTAAAAGTAGAGTAGAGGAACGAAGGGTGACTGCAGGACTTTTGATAAACGTAAAAGTCGATTGGGGTCCCAAAATGTTTGCCGAACTCTGGTATAAGGCATTACTCTTGGACTGGACTGCCAATGACAGAAATATCAAAGGTCGAATCCCCAGTCTAGTGTACTAAGGATGTTTTTCCTAAATGCTTTCTCACTCTTCCTTCACGCAATTATTGCTACACATCCTCTATATTTCAACCTCATACATCCCTAACACAGAATTATTAGTACATGTTCATTTAACCCAAATGAGTAGTAAAATGAGCTGCTAAAATAAATATAGTATACGGCATAGACACAGCTTCCAGTGTGAGGTTTTCGGCACTCATGTCTACTCAAAACTTAAGGACGCTGTCCATGCTTGCGAGCCGTCAACACTCTGTTGGCGCAGTTCCTGTTGCACTTGAATGGCTGACTGACCAAAAGCTATGACCCTGCATCATATAATGGTGTTTAAGAGGGGAAGTATTCATGAAGGTTTTGATTATATAATGTTGAAATATTAACTTATCTGGTTCTACAGCATACCTGACATTAGTGACACATTCAACCACTAAGCGCTGTAGATGATACACGAGTGTAAAGAAGAGAACTGAAATTGCTGCCAATGCTTTATTGTAACTCTTTTGATGTTTCTGATGTAAATGTCCTCGATATAAATCAAACTCAGGCTATATTTGTTATATTGTTATAGTTTAAATAGCTAGAAAATTTTCCGCCTCGCTTCTTAACATCTTGAACAGAGTGGCCGACAGTTTGAACTGATGGCGGTACTAACGTCTAGGTACAAGCTACCAATAGCTGAAGCGACGGCAAGTTTTTCCATCCTACGGAGAAGTACTCACCATTAAGAACAGACGGGAAGATGATGTAAAAGCTCAGAGTTGTGGATTTGTAAATAAGGACCTCTGAAGTATACATTATTAGTGAGATAATGAGTGAGCAGACGCCTAGGCTGACAACTCTGAAAAACAATAACCACAGAATATACATTACCAACCTCGTATAAAAGAAACAAATAGTAGATCTATAGTTATCGAATAATTTGAAAAAATGACATCGAGACACAGTATTCAAACCCAGGACTTTTGACTTAGTGCGTCAATGCTTACCACACAGCTATCCAGGGATTGTTCCGTGCTCAGTCATTCTTCAATCATATTTTAAGGAAGAGTACATGATGAACGTGCGAATATCATTGACTACTAAGAACGTTCATTAATACCACATCGACTGGTGACTCGGTTGTGGCTTTACGCTTCCAACAGTACAAATATGTTGTACATTCCAATTGAATCAAGATGGAAGAAAGCATTGCTATACATTTAAGTATTTAAATGAATGGCGATGTTTGGAAGATGAATGATTATAATTGCAGAAATCTCGATTATAATCAAATTAATTGAAAAATGACACCTGGACACTTAATCTTTCATAATATACTTGATTGTTTAACATTTCTTTATTCCATCTTTATTCGCTTTGAATGTACAATATATTTGTACTATCGGCAACATAAAAGCCACAACCGAGTTGTCGATGGCTGTGATAGCCCTTAGTAGCCAATGATATTTACATGTCCATAACAGACAAAACAACAATCCCTGGATGGCTAATAGTTACAGCAATGGTGCGCTAAGACAAAGCTCCTGGGTTTGATTACACTGTCCAAGGTTCATTTTTCAAATTAAAGAATGAAACAATTTGTTATGTGAAATGTTTACAGATAATGTTGAAAGGATGTACCTATTTGAAGAGTGCATCTTATACTAGTTAAAAAAAAAAAAATCGATTAATATTTGGCTAATGGCATTTAAAATGGATCATTAAAGTATGCTTAGTTACGGTAATAGTTTAACGGTTGTTAAACAACGGAATTATATCTAAGAAAACAACAAAGCCTAACGTTTTAGAGTGGACTAAAAAAAAAATGTTTGTGGCATTGAAAATTAAATGTACTCACGGCTTGTAGTGGATGTATAAGGTACAGTGTATAAGAGCAAGAGCCTTCAAGATTGAGAATATTCCTAGAATCCTGGGCAGGAGTGGTTCATCTATAACAATCAATACACTTATGATAGTAGACTCTTACTGTACTGACAGTGTGATACATTCAGGTACACTACACCACTACCTGGAAGTTTAGTCGAGCCAAGGGGGTGACAGCTAGCACAAGATTTTTATTGCAGACATTGGTTGTAGGTCACTAATATCAACCTATGTTGCAATAATTATTAATTGGTAAAACTTGAACTTGAAAGTTCATTGCTGCACCTACAGAAGTAGGCCACCTATCCCTATCTTGAGCTAGTTCTATCCAGTCGACCTTATTACAGCCTATCCCTATCCTGAGCTAGTTCTATCCAGTCCATCTCATTACACCCCATCCCTATCTTGAGCTAGTTCTATCCAGTCATCCTCACTATACAATCCCTATTTGAGCTAGTACTATCCAGTCCATCTCATTACACCCCATCCCTATCTTGAGCTAGTTCTATCCAGTGAACCTCATTAAATCCCATCCCTATCTTGAGATAGTTATATCCAGTCAACCTCATTAAAACCTATCCCTATCTTGAGCTAGTTATATCCAGTCCATCTCATTACACCCCATCCCTATCTTGAGCTAGTTCTATCCAGTGAACCTCATTACATCATATCCCTAACTTGAGATATTTCTATCCAGTCCTCCTCACTATACAACCCCTATTTGAGCTAGTACTATCCAGTTCACCTCATTAAAACCTATCTCTATCTTGAGCTAGTTCTATCCAGTCAACCTCATTAAATCCCATCCCTATCTTGAGATAGTTCTATCCAGTCAACCTCATTAAAACCTATCCCTATCTTGAGCTAGTTCTATCCAGTGAACCTTATTACAACCTATCCCTATCTTGAGCTAGTTATATCCAGTCCACCTCATTACATCCCCTCTTTCAGGTCCATTCTAATGTTATTGTCCCATTTATCATTATGTAACTTCTTCCACTCAGTATCCTAATCAATTTTTGGACCAATATCTGCCAAATACCTTGTTTTTGAACACCCTAAATTTCTTTTCGCCATGTATGGTAATAGACCATGTTTCACACTCGTAGAGAACAACAGGTAAAACTGTTGTTTTGTATATTCTGAGTTTTACATTCCTTGACAGCAGACGAGATGTCAACAACCTACTGACCGAGTAGTAGTATGCATGTCTCTAAAGTATTATTTTCCTAATTTGCAATATGTTGATAATACAATATTATCAATCAAAAGTGTTAATAAATGCTTCTAATAGTAGTTTTAAATTAAAATTTCTATCGCCTGAAAATACCGGTATTAATATACCTTCCGATATTCTGGATCCAAGCAAAACAAATCATTGAGCTTTTAATGTGTTCGTGCTTCTTAGACAAGGCAGGGAAGGGGTGTTCAACCCCCCCCCCCCTCCGACCCCAAAATTTTATGAACAAGATATATATGGCTTTATTTATCCTATTAAAATTAAGGTAGACTACAAATACAAATTAGGGGTCTGTGTTCCCGTAAAAAGAACTTCAGAGAGCTTCTAGAGGTGTTTAATATTTAAAAAAATTCTTGATCTTTGGCAGTTAGGGGGTTATGTTACTATAAAGAAACACTTTAAGGAGCTTCTAGAAGTGTTTAAATAAAGAGATTTTTCCTAGCCTCCGGTAGTTAGGGGCTATGTCAAGATAAAAAATACTTGAGAGCTTTTGGAGGTATTTAATATTTAGAATTTTTCCTTGCCTTCAGCAGTTAAGGAGATATGTTACTATAAAAAATACTTTAGAGAGCTTTTAGAGGTGTTTAAATATGTAGATCTTTCCTAGCCTACAGCAATTTGTGGGATATGACCACCAAACCCCCCTTGAAATTATTGGCTGGTTGCGGCCTTGTTTCCAGATGTGTCTTAATGTTTACCTGGATTTATAGTAATAAAATAAAACAAACGTAGGCCTAAAACCAATCAAGAAAAATGTTTCTGGAATAAATCTAGGTGTAAACCGTTAAAATAATTGTGTATAGTTTATGTTTCCATAGCAACGGAAATTTCACCTAATGCCATTGGTGCTTTAATTTCCATATATGAGCAGATTGTCACATTTTTACTTTACAATTGGTTATCCATAAACGTCCTTATCGACTAGTCTTTACAGTATAGAAGTATAACACTTTAAAGAGGACTACGGATACTTGACTGTATATATGTTGCTGTTGGTGTCGAAATCTTTACGGATACGGAAGATTTATATAGACGTAGTTATAGGTGTGAGGGGACAACTCACCAAATTGTATTTCCAACGTTTTCTGGTAATAGTCGCCCAGAAACGATTTTTTTTCTATGAAACAACGGATAGCTGTACCCAAATCCATGAATGCAACGAAAGCAATCCAGCCACGAAACGCATAGATCAAGTTTTGTTCCATGACACACGAGTGTATTTATGTATACAAATTAAAAATAGCCAGTTTCATCATTAATATGCTAGGGATACATTTGTTTCCTGAGAGTTAAGAGACAGAGAACAGAATAGTTCAGAGAGGGATGTGCAGTTTACATGGATCAGATAGAAAAAAAAAGGGCTTAAATACTAATAATAACATACACGGACAATTGAATTTACATATAGCAAGCGGTGCTGCCAACTTATATTGCCAAAATCCCGCCAAAAGAGACAAAATCATCTAACTCCCCGCTAGATTTGAACGGAATAACATAAGATTTTCTAATGTGCATTTTCTTCCCATACGTAAGGGGCAAGCAAAGGGGTTTTCTCGAGTTTAAAAAAAAAACTATACTATCCATATAGGTGCTAGGTTAACAAAATAGGTCAATTACAGTGCTGGTTGTTTGAATACACAATCGCCGCTCGTTTTTGATTGAGTGTTGTAAAGAAGCGATTTTTTTATGCACTTGATTGTTGTGAGAGAGGGTAAGTGTTTACAACCTACGAAATCTATTTTGGTATCCTTGGTATGGTAAAAATCCAGCCACCAACGTTTTTGTTTTTAAATACAATATCATAAATCATATTTTTCTGTCAATTATTTGGTCACATTTATAGTCCAGTCAACAAAGTAAAAATAGGGGAAATAATTCGTGTAGTCACAAATTTTTGTACAGTGGAAAGGGGGAGTACC
>CABFOV010003282.1:6104-68260 GCA_902141375.1 Timema poppense | reverse complement strand
TACTTGAGCTTGTCTAGCAGTTGGTCCAAGTCGTGTCGGCCACTTGACCCACCCAGCCTTCCAAATTTTTTTTATAGCTTGTCGAGCAGTTTGTTGTCTAGCAGTTTGTATGGTGCCATTACGTGAGTATCGTTGAAGAGAAAAGAGGAAGAGGAAGAAGAAAGTTTGGAATGCTAACATAATTATCTCAAGAAAGGAATAAGCTACAATAGATTAAAGAAAATGCTCAGGAGCGAGGAAAATGGAGATTTCCAGTTGATACTGTCTCAGAAAAGATTCACAGACGAAGAGAAGAATGGGAAATCAAAATGGGAAAAATATCCACCAAAATACCCCATTGAGATTTAAACCTGGCCTTTTGAGCTAGGATCCTTTGTATTAGCTACTCCACCAACTCCACTAGTAAATTCTGAAATGTATAGCTAATTTGTTAGCTATCAGTGTCAGTTAAACAACGCTATCTTTAAATATGATACATATAAGTATCAGTAAGGCACGTGGTTAGCATGCCTATCTTTTATCCTGGAAATCCGAATTCTACTACGGACGGCTGCATATGGGATATTTGTTTCAATAATAAGGGTTTTCATTCATTATCCAAACGTTTTCGTTTGTAGTTTCTAAATAATTTGCAAGACTATCATGTACACTTCTGTAGGATAGAATTTTTCATTGCTAGATTGTACTAACAAAAAAGAGGATTTATAAATAAATGTTTTTTTTTTATGGTGCGCCATGTCTTACAACCAGTTTGAGATATCCACATATTTACACTAGTTGGACAAGGATAAGAAAGTATTGTGATCTTAAAAAAAATTGAACTCTTGATTTTGATGAATCTCGATGTTTCATGACCCCCCCCCGAATCCGAAAAAGTGGTTTTTGAATTTCCGTCTGTCTGTACCTCCAACTAGAGCTTTAAATTATTTTACCAATGGGCTAGAACTTGGTATCTAGGGTTTCCAGAGGTTGCCTCAAGGAATTTTTGGAATTGGATATCTAACCCTAAAATTAAGGGTAGTTTACTGAAGGGTGAAAAGAGAAAAAGTCGATTTTATCAAAATCGGCTATAACGATTTTGATTAAATTTCATTTAAAAACATTTATGAGTATTCTAAACAAAATGGCTACCCTCAATATTTCGGCAAAATGACTTTAAGGGCTCCAGTCTGACGCGTAAATTCTCATTTTTTATCATATCTCCGAAACTATTTTATATATGAAATTACTTATCATTACAAATATGTAGATCTATTTATAATACAAATATTTTATCCGAAACATACTTAAAAAAACAATAACTTTAAAGATATACTCATATATTTTTTAGCTTTTCAAACACTGAAGGTTAAGTATTTCAACCGTAAAAAAAATCTAACCTGAAATAATGATGAATGTCGACGTCTCATGACCCCCCCAAATCCTAAAATGTGTTCTTTGCAATGCCGTCTGTGTGTCTGTTTAGCCGTAATATTAAGAGTAGTTTAATAAAGTGCGAAAAAAAACTATTTTCTCAAAATCGGCTCTAACGATTTTGATTAAAATTCGTATCTAGTTGTTGATTAATATTATAAATAAACTGAATATTTTCATTTTCCCATGAAAATGAATTTTAGGGTACTTTACAGAAGCTGGAATTTCCGTATCTCTGCAACAATTTGAGATACTAAATAACTTATCATTGCAAAATTGTAGTACTATTAAAAATTAAAAACTTTTATATGAAATATATTTTTATAAAACCACAGTTTTTGAGATATTTGCAAATATATTAATACAATTTTGTGAGCTTTAGTTGTAAAGAAATACTATTTAAGTTTTAACACAATAATTTTCAAATGTCATGGAGTATTTAAATATAAGTAGGTCTCTCAAAAAGATTATATTATTTTCCCTTAAACCTCTTAGGAGAAATGTTTGTACAACAATGATCTATCTCCTTCATTTTAGACCCAATAGTCAATATTTACATTTTTTATTGGTCAAAATTTATAAATGAGGAATTTAATAACAATGCGATGACCTGAAGATGTGCAACACTTAATAAAATGTCGAAAATTTTAACCAGAAGTTGAAATTTTAATACGAAGTGTTGATTTTTGTGGACCCAATATTGATCTTTTTTATTGTTCTAAACATACAAATGAGGATACTAATTCTTTAAAAATAAAATTATAAAATTTAAAACCGCCATGAAAAAATGTTTTACATAAGTATAGTGCAATTTATGATTGAGTTTGCTAGTGTATATTATTTTGTTTCACATATATTACGAATTTTGAGAAGATATCTTCATTTTTAAACAATAGAGCATGAAAGTTCATGCAGAGTTCTGTACCATTTATTTTAAATAAGTATGTAAGATAGTCTACCCAAGTCCAATTTTCGTTAATTATTACGCTTAAGTTAGTTGCAATTCAAATTAGAGGGATTATAGTATTATTTATCAATATTATAATAATAAAACATCTAACTACATTTGACAAGAACATATGCATATTGATAATCTTTGAGGCTTTTCATTGTATAATATATAACAATGTATTATAACTACCCTGTCTGCATGAAACTATCTTTAACACATTGATGTATAACTAAAATTACATTTCAGTTTTAAAACTATAATTCTCTAGTATAGTATTTAACCAAAACTAATGTAAATAAATTGATAAGTATTTACTAACCTGTGTCTCTGTATCTCTGTGTATTTAAATGGTTTTGGATTCCCTCCTCCCCAGATACCCAAAAAATAATCGGCAATAGACGAGTGAAAGTACGTTGCCATATTCATGTTCTTGAAGTAACGTTCTTTGGCAGTGTCACGAAACTGTCTAAAATTAACAAGGAAAACAAGTGAGTTGCGTTGAGTTTATTTTACGTGTCTTACTACCCGTCAGGGCTATCCGCATATTTATACTTTAAAAACATAGGGATGAGTAAAGGATAATTTAATTAGATTGTACTCTCATTTGCATGTGACGAGAATGGGAAACCAAGTATGTAAACACATCTAAATACATTCGGCTTGGATTCGAACCCTGACCTGTATGTCCTGGCAAACAGGTTCGAACGAGGGTGACGTTTTAGACAAGTGCCTGCAGATGCGGGCTATTTGCATCTTAATATTTCCTTTAAACATTTTGCTACAATATTTATTTATGAGTGTAAATTTAAATGAGTTATAAAACATGAAAGAGAACTACAAAATCATAAAATACGACAAATTACCTGTGATACCAATTCATCACGCTGACCCCATCAGCTTCCCTCTCTGACAAATAATTTGGCAAATCATTTCTTATTCTGGTCCAAAGTAATGGTGGAATGCGGCGCACTGGTGGTAAATGGTATTGATAAACATCATCCAATACTTTGTCATCCAATGATATGAGATCTTCAAGCTCAGATTCGGACAAACCACTTTTTGCCGCTGTGATGTAAGCAAGAGCGTGGAACACTAAGATACGACCATGCTGGGAAAGGGAAATGGATTAATTCACCAAATATTTTTAAAAGAATTGGAAATATCTAGTAAAGAAAAAGTAAAATGTTTGAATATAATAAATATATTTTGTTTTCAATTTCGTGAAAAGAGAATAAGTTATGTTTCTGAAATACATATGTTCGGTTGCAAGCAGTTACTCGGTCAATAGTGATAAAATCCAGGGATTCCACTATATCTCCTAGTACATATAGGAGGAGTTTTGATATTTGACTTCAAATCAAATTTGGAGATTTTCACATAGCTTGGAATGCATATTACAAAAGATTTTCATTCAATTATAATCAGGAGCTATCGGGTTGTAATAACCAATTAGTGTTAAGTGTCTCAAATTATTTTGAATAGTAGGTCGTGGAACCAAACTGACTGTTTTTATTAGTGAAACTTTTCATTTATAAAAATATTTGTATATAGGCGATAGCTGACTTCAAATTATTAGTATCTCTGGAGTTTTTACAGTACTTAAGGACTGAATAGTTGAATAAAACGGAATACTAATTATTCAGCGTCCCTCTTAGTCGTTTTGACGTTAAGCACCCGAGCACTGTTTACTACGACCAGAGCCTTATAATATTGTTTTGTTTTTTAACATATCGCAATGAAATAAGCCTGCTCCTAAAAATTATGATTATAAAATGTTTAAATTGACTGAGCAATGATAATTATTCATTGAACCTAGATTTCTCCGATGTTTTTTGAAAATCACCAGAAAATTTGGAAAATCCACTGAGTCTTTAACGGTAACTCAGTTGGAAATGCAATTTCTAAGCGGATAGCTAATATACACTATAATATTGTGATGAAATTCGACGATATTATTGTACTTTTAAATATAGCATTTTAAAATTCTACTTTGTCAACTTTAAAAATAAAAACTTAGTTTTAAGATAAATATTTATAGTTTTTACATTTTAGCTTCTGTTTCGATGGCTAAAACACATAGTAGGTATAAAATACAATTTAAATGGGGGAGCTATTTTCTAAATTCCAGTGTTTAAATGATGTTAAATTAAGAGCTTACTTCAAAATAAAAAATACAAACATAGTTTGAAGAGATTTAATTTATCTTACCGATCATAATTACGTAGTTATATTAGAAGATATGATCCTAGTATGAAATAAATGCCTAAGAGAAATCGTTCCAAGAGATATGATAAAATACAGTTATACATTTATTGTGTTCATAATGACCTGTTTTTCCACCATCTCAAAAAGAAGCATTATAGAGTCCATTACTGTGGAGGCTAAGTGGGTGTCTTGTGGTTTTGTGTAGCTTCTCCAGCGACAGATTTCTGCAAATACCAACTTAACAAAAATGGGTAGTGAACACTTGGTTATAGCATTGGACACCAGCCTCCACTGGTAGTTAGTGAGGTCTCTATGCGCTGTCTGCATCCACATTCTGCATTAAAGAAATAAAACAAGTAATTAAGTATGGATTAATCAATTTAATTATACATGGATAGCGAATTGTGGGAGATCAAAATAATCTTTTGGTTACAGATAAAGCCGTATCAAGTATAGGCCTAATATTCATAAATTTTGAAAAATGACACTAGGACTCGGGAATTGAACCTGGTGATTGTGGTATTAATGATAGCTTATTGTTATTATTATTATTATTATTATTATTATTATTAGCACCGCGTATTACTACCCGTTCGGGTTATACGCATGTACGTTAATATGTAATAGTAGGGTGATTGTGAGATAAAATGGAGGACTTACAGTTTAACGTGGGATCCGAACCATGGTAGAGGCCTGGTATTCCTCACATTCACAAGTTATGATTAATACACGTATTGTCAGAGATGAAAGGAGGGTTTGGCAATCAGATAAATCTGTGCCGAGACCGAGGATTGAGCCCCGGACCCTCAACAAAGAACTCATTTGTTAACCATGATGTCCACACGTCTATCACAGCCTTAGATTATGAGTGAGGAATGACCCTGATCACAAGATGAATCCTGGATAGCTCAGTGGTAAAACATTGGTACGCTCAGCCAAGGGTCCCAGCTTAGATTCCCGTGTCCATGTATTATTTTTCAAAGTTAAGGTGAGGTGGAAAGGGACGCAAGATAAGACCAGTGATTTTGCACTTTTTATAGTAAAACTTTTTTTGTCCAAAGTAAATAAAATTGCTTCAGTAACAATGTTTAGATTAATTTTCTTCACATGGTGATATCAACATTTCTTGAATATCTGTCAACGGTGACCTGGTGGTTCAGGGGTAAGGTGTCAGACTTCTATACTGGCGGTGGGGGTTCAATCCCCGGTCCCGGCACAGATTTATCTGATTATCAAACCCTTCCTTCACCTCTGACAAGACATCTTGTGAATGTGGGGAATGCCAGGCCTCCACCGTGGTTCGGATTCCACGTTAAACTGTAGGTCCTCCATTTCATCTCACAATCACCATACCATTACACATTAGCATAAGTGCGTATAACCCGAATGGTTAGTAAGACGCGGTGCTGATAATAATAATAATAATAATAATATCTGTCAACAGCGTCCTTTTTATTTTCATTTAAAAAGTTTCTCTCCTAATGCCGATCTGCTCATGACATATATCCAACAACTGTTGATATCACCATGTGAATAAAATAAAATTAAACTTTGCTACTGGAGCAATATTTTATTTATTTTGATCAAAAGAAAGTTTTGCCATAAACTGCAAAAACATTAACCTTTCCTATAGTCCCCTACTTGCTCACCAGTCACCTTAAGTAAGTATGTTAAAAATATATTTATAACTAGTGCCTTGTTGTTTCTAAATGTAATTACTTATAGTATTTCCTATAGTTTACTGCAAGATATATCCATAATTGTCTTTGTTTTTCTAATAGTGCTTTATGAGTGTTTTATAAAATTTTACTATGTGATGTCCTGAACGTGAAGTTTACATAATACACTCAGTCACAAATATATATTAACTGTACGAAAATAATATTTATTGTATGTGTTCAGAGGGTAACTAAGTGAATTGGAAAGTGCACGCCTTCTGGGATAATTTATCTTCCGTTATTTTGATATTATTTAAAAATCACTTTGCTGGTACATGGCTTATTCCTTATTAACCCGTGTATTGTACATTACATACTATAAACTTCTAATTACTGCATTTTACAGTAACTATAAGTAGTATAATCGTGACTAGTGAATGAATAATACCATATGCAGATTTCTGTGCAATTTGCACAATACTTGAGACAATATACAAATAAAATAAAATATACACAGTAGGCCTATTGTACTGTATATTTAATAAATTTACCTAAATATCTAAACGTAAATAAAATACAGCATAGCTTAATTCCTAGTCCTATCAAGCCGGTAGTGGAAAATATATAGCTTGAATATAAAACTGACCCAGGCCATAAGCTGTAAACAGTAATAGATGTAAGTTAAGCTTATGCTTAGTACACAGACAAATAATATACCTAGACACTCAACCTCCAGGTAAAAATGGTTGCGCTCCTTTTGGCAGCTTGAGTCCTTCACCACTAGGATCGCTGCGGTTAGTACTATAATCACCCAACGGTGACACTAGCGAGGCCCAGTGATGAAGGACTCAAGCTGGAAAAAGGAGCGCAGCAAAACCCCCGTAAGGTTGAGAGTCTGTTTCTTACGTGTCTTTGACATAGTATTAAATTAACACTGTAGAGACACATTAAACATACAGAGGTGACAAAAACCAAGAATATACAAAATAAACAATAATTAGATCAAAGCTGTCAGCGCAGATCCTTTTTGTTCCCCTTTGCTACCTCAAATGTGTCGGGGATATATTGGGCTGGAAGAAATGGAGATGGAGATACTGAGGGGTTGTGTAGTCTACGTTGTGTGGGAAGATGAGTGGACGAGTGGTAGTCTGGAATGCTCGTGGTATGAAAGAGAGAGATAGAGAGAAAGGGAGCTTGGAGAAAGGAGTGACCCAAATTATTCGTAAATACTTTGGGGGAAATGAGGAATGCTGCCAGCTACCCAAATGATTAATAAGTGTTTTCTGCTTTGAGGAAGAGATTGGTATTAATGTGGTAATGCATTTAGATCTGAAATTTTTGGAACAATTGCTGAAATAATAACCTGCTGTTTGTGACTGGACCAACCCGGTATTCTTGTTTCAGAACTATACATTTGAGTGACCCAGACATATTATTTTTGTTTCCTAATACTAGATTTACATTTCTGTATTAGTCATAATATCATGGTTTCTTACACCTAACATGTTTAATTATAATTACTACCCTTTACATTTATGTAAGCAAAAAACCATTATTTACATGGTTTATCAATTATGACAGAGTTAGTTTTATTTAGCCACTGATAGTTTTTGAATGGTTTATTACATTGCTCTCTGTTGGAGGGTGCAAGTATTATGGACGTTAGCTCGTGCCAGTCGTGGTGGCTTAGAAGGCGCATTCCTTCTGGCCTTGGTTTTAGGGGCTGCCGTATAATGTCGCGTAACAAGCCCCTATAGTTTATTTAAGTTATACATTTTTGTCTTTTGTTTGTTTGTTATTTCTGTATCCACCTCTGAAAAGACTGGCTGCTATAGTAATCAAACTGCTTCGATAGCAGGGGAAGGTGGAACTGCTCGCGTTGCAAGCAAGACAATGGCATTTATAACACATGTACCGTAGAATCTATAAACTGGTGTTTGAAATTTTTGTCAGCTATTTAGAGATTTGTATTTTAAATATACATTTCTAATAATGCACGTGTCCTTTATTGAGAAACCCCATTGTTATACAAGTGTTTCACCGTTATTTTGTCATGAACGTTTAAACTGTAGACGTTATAAATATGAATAAACTATTGAGAGGTGTCCATGAAGGGATGTTTCACGGTAATTATAATCCTACAGATTTTCGATTCGGTTTAAAATATATTTATGATAAAGTCCAGAAACATTGGTCAATGTATGTTGTGGAAAGTGTTAATTCATATACTGAGGCTCTATGTTAAATACTCAGAATACAAAATAATAAACCCTGAGCAGAACTATTAACATTAATTTGAATTGATCACTTGCCTTATGACCTGCATAGCCAAGTCTTCGCCGAGTGCTGTGACCTCAATGAAGTGGTCCTCCACGTCTATCATACGTCTCAACAAGTGGTAGTCCCGTGACACTTCGGGATTATCCTCCTCCGCTGCACACGACACCAACAACTGAAAGATGTCAGTAGAAAGATTGCAATACACGGAGAAATTTTGTGTTTTTTATTGGGAATAAAATTCATGAATGTAATTTAATATAATTAATGTGTTTGTGAACAATTACATCAAATGCAGATATAAAATCTCCACACAAATACAATTACTTGGCAAACACTGATGGGCAGTTCGAGGTTCTAATATAGACTGGGTGCCTTAAGGAAGGATGGTTTCGCAAATGTGATTTATCATTGTGGTTTTCCAAACCTTTTCTCACGCTAATTCTGGTGTACTTACTTTAAAATAACTTCTCATTCCTACACTTAAAGCAAATTAAAGCCATGCCATAAAACGTACTAGTTAAAACACCAACAATAAAATAAATAATGTAAGCAAACAGACAATAATTGATTTAAGCTATTTTATATATATATTGAAAAACGACGAGTTTGTTTGTCTGCCCGTCATGAGTATTGCGTGATATCTACAGCATGCAGAGGGCTGAAAATTTAAAATAAGTAGCCTCTGTGTACAAACACATGCACCTTGAAGCCGGAATTTTAAATTTTTGATTAGGTTTTATTAAGTTTATTAAAAACTGAGTTGGAAGAAACAAATTGAAGAGTTTTTTTTGTCTGTTTGAAGCAAATAAAAGTGTTCCCCGGGGTAACCACGCAATACATTACGTGGTCACTCTGGGCAACACCGGGTACTTTAGCTAGTGTATAATATACAATGATCGATATATTTTATGGATAAAATGCAGGATAGTTAAAGTTTGATTCCATTATCCTGAATTCAAATGTATACATCTAATAGAGCAAACAATTATTTCTCCACCTTACAATGCAGGGGTAATCTCAAGGGCAACCATGACACCTTATTGGCATCCTGGGCTCCAGTTAACTGATCCACGGAATCCAGAAACAATATCAGTGGCTGTTCCCTGCTAGCATTTGTCAGTAAGTGTTTGAAGTGCGCTGTTAGTGGTACTAAATCAACTGGGATATCCTCGAATGGAAGCATGTAATTGTATGATATCTGAAAATATAACATAATAGATAAATATATTAGATAGTCTTTGAACAGTAACACATAACATACAATTTATATAATGAGATATTTTAGTGAGTGCTAGATTTTTAGTTTATTTCAAATACCATATATTTTAAAAGGTATACAGTTTTTAAGATATGAATTAATTTATCTGGAATTCAACCTTGTAAGACTTGTATTCAAGAAGAGTCCAGTCGCCACAGGATTAGTGGTAGATAAGAGCTAGCAGAAGATTTAAAAACGGCTAAAAGATAAGCATAACTAAACACAAATGTTTTGTTGTGAAGGTTTTGTCTGCTAAAAGTGACAGCAACTCAACAGATGGTCTTGCAGATCATATGGCTTGTTGAATGGATACATGAAAGTATATCTGGTAACTTTAACTATTTGTCGGGTACCACTACCTCTACCGGAGTTGTAGTATTAACACTTTGCCGTTTGTATGAAGACATATGTATAAATTGGGTATTTCTCTGAACATAATCTCACCAAATCCTTACTCCTTTCAAAAATAATTAAAATAATTTTAATAAACGTGAAACAAAGATATCTTTGAAAAAATAATATAGTGACATAATTACTTAAAATTGCGTTATAATCTTTTACATTCTTTTGTTACACTGAATATATATTTTTATTGGAAGGCTTGTTGAGGATGATTATTTAGTTTATTGATTTCTATCACGTTGTTTTTATGCATACTAAATAATAACCCAATCAAAACCCTATCTATTTTGTTACATTCATTTTTAAACTACTCTCACATGTGTGAAACACATTAGCCATTAACTGTCAACCTCAGTGGTATTGTGCTCGTTTCAGGACCCCATGCTCGTTTGTTCAAACTCTGATGAGGCCGACCGATTTTTCTTGAGCAATAAAAATCTGTAGCACAACTTCCTTCGGAGGGGAAATAAAGCGGTTGGTCCCGTGTCGATTGTGACATGTAAAAGAACTCTGAAAGTATGCCTTTCCCAGCAAAAATGATAAGTGCTCTCACTCATTGAAATTTGAATATGCTGATGTAATCAGTCAGTTCAGAAAGTGCACATTAAATACCTTGAATATCTATCTACTTGTGAAAATATTGTTTATTAGTTTTAGTTCTCACCCTATGAGTGTATTTATTTGTCGACGTATTGATGAAAGTTGATTGAAATGGTTCCGTGTGTGCATTTACTTGCAATTAATATTGGCCAAAAAGACACATAAACATACATTCAAATTTATCGACAAAAACTAGCACTATTGAATAAATTTAATTATTTTAGAGTAGATAGGGTAGTGAAAAAAGCTAGATGTACAAACATAGCTTATAAAATTGTTTTTGTCTTTTAGGAGCTTCTGTTACATCAATTAACATCACTCGCACCATTTTACTAACAATGTTATACACTACGTTTCTACTTTCTAATTACCTGGTTTGGTTGCCTCATGGGCTAGGGAGTCACTTTCACAGTAGACTAAACTGGCGATGACAGGGAGATCGGACTTTGAATCTTGGTTGGGTGTAATGAGGGCAGTTTTTCAAAAAATTGTTTTCCACTCTCCATCTACAAAAAGTGGGTACACTTACTTTAAATTCAACCCTCATCATCCCTAACTCACTAACGTAATTAGTACATACGTGTAAAACCTGAACTGGTAGTAAGACCTAGCGCTTAGAAAAAATACTTTATAATTTTACTCGATGACGATCTTACCTGTTGGCAAATAGAAATGAGTGTTGGGGTGAGAGCGCTGCTGTCTGGCGTCGTCCCCAAAAACCTTATGACACTAATAGGTTTCATCCCCTTGAACCATAGGGTGGATGTTAAACTTGCTGACTTTGCAAGAAGGGAGGTCTTACCACAACCACCTTCCCCAAAAAGAACGAGGGGTTTTTCTGACTCTCCTAGTATGTAAGATTCTATTTGTTTTAAATTATCTTCACGACCATAAAATACCTGTAACAAGAATACCCTGTTGCATTTAAATAAAAATTATTTAAAACATATACAAAGTAAACAATTTATAGCTCTTCCATAATACACTTGGGTGAAAGAATGTATTTTATAGGCCTACTCTATTAACTAAAGCGTATGAAACCATAATTATACTAATAGAAGTTAAAACTGGTTTTTACTACCTATCATAAATAAAAATATAAATATAATTTTTTAGTAAAATAGTTTCAAAACACTTTTTTTTCAGTCTTTACAAGGGTCGAGATTATTCGATCGCAATATTTGTAAAAAAAGGTTAAGTGGGTGACGATGAGTAAAGGAAAATATTTAAAGAAATAAACTAGGAAAAATGTGAATAAAATGAAGGTAATATTTTAGCACCGCGTCTTATTACCCGTTTGGATTATACGCCTATGTTCTAATTGCACTAATGTGTTATGGATTAGAAAGGTTTAATTTAGAGGAAGTGCATCCACATTTGCGTGGAGATAGAGTGGAAAACTACCCTCAGTGCACCCAACCAGGATCAAACCCGATATTACCATCTTCGGCAGTCTAGTCTAACACGAGAGTAGCGCGTTAGACCACGTAACCACCAAAGTGGGTATGAATCGAGTACCCTCCTAATAACTTCCAAGATTTTTGAATATTCAAGAATAATCCTGGAGAGGGCTCCTGGATCCTTCTTGCCTTATAAGATTCTAATNGGGGGGGGGGGGGGGGGGGCGAGAAGGGGTCATATCCCAACATCAGCTTTATTTTTTTACTTGGGCAACACTGGTGTTAGATAGTATCATACATTTGGATTATTAATATATACAGATAGCAGAAGTACTTGACTTTGCCTGGGGTAATTACGTAATGAATTGCGTGGCTACTACGAGCAACGCTTTTCCTTGCTTCAAGGAGACAGAAAACAATCATCTTCATTTAGTCCCTCTGATATAGTTCTAATAAATTTTTAAAAATCTAATTAAAAATTTAAAAATGTCATCTATAAGATGCACATGTTTGTATACATGGGCTACTAATCTTTAAATTCCAGACCTCTGCGTGCGATAGATATCACGTAATGATCATGAAAGACCGACAAACAAACTCCTCATTTTATTAATATGAATTTAAAAATTTCTAAATTTCTAAACTTAGAAAGTTTGTTTCCTATTTTATTGTTTGGGAATTTAAATAAAGCTAAACGTACTTAAAAAAAAAGTATAGCTTTCTAAATAATGCGTAAAGTTAAAATCAATTTGGTGTCACTTAATTGCCATTAGTATACCTTGACAGAATTATTACAAGCGTGTAGATGCTGCAATATTTCAGTTACGATTTGTCCCTGAGCACTAGAATCTTCTTTCCTCATAGCTCTATCAACAAGTTTGGTTATATTCTTGTAGAAGTGAGTAATAAAATGTTGCAGATACTCTTCGTGCGTCTCAGTGTCAAGACCTTCTCTTCCAATCCACTCTACCGTATACCTGGGAGGAAATTAACTAATGTAAACATTTCTTACAATTAAACTAGCAAGTAAGTAAATTATTTCTCGCTAAACTATATAAAAAATAAAGTACACTATTTATTTATCGTTGTCAATAGGATTTATGTTTTATTTAGATCGCTAAACAAACTCTAAATCAACAAATAGATCAGCGATTTCCAACCTTTTTCAAATCATGGAACACTGAACAAGGAGCTTTAATAATAATTGTTAAAGCACGCCATCAGTTTTTTTTAAGGAGAGATTGTATAGTTTAAGGAAACGAATAATAACATTGTGTTTAGGGGACCTGGTAGTCTAGGGGTAAGGTGTAAGACATATGTGTTAGGGGTAAGACATAGATGTATCTGATTAAAAAACCCTTCCTTCACCTTTGGCAAAGTGTGTGCTTTCACGCTTTGTGTATGTGTGGAATATCAGGCATTCACCGTGGTTTGTAACCCACATTAAACTGTAGGTGCCCTCTGCCTTCCACCAACATCATCTCACGTATCATCCTACCATCTGGGGATAATGAAATGCGTCTGAATGGTGTCCCCACCTCACAAATGAATTCCTCCATATGCCAGGAAAGCAGAGGTAAGATAAGGTCAGATGGTCAAGATCTAGTTTCTAAAATTTTTTACCCCCACCCCAGATTGTGTTTAAAATTTCAATAGCCAAATTTCTAATAATACTGTTATTTTTAAAAATAACGTTTATCGTGGATTTAAAAAGAGTTATTTTTATTCCTCAAATTTTTTCTCGCTTCTTTTTGATCTTCCCGCAAACTTCCGCCTCACACCTACAGACGCTTCGCTTCACACCAATGGGCCATCGCACACCGGTTGAAAAACGCTGCCTTAGGGTTTATATGCATGCATAACGCATATATGATAGTAAATACAGTACACACCAGTACAGTGCACAATCATAAGAAGAATATATGGGTTTATAATGAAACGTAGCGTATAAAGTCTTACTTAAATCTCTTCACTAATAGATAAGGTCTCTTTAAATACTTCAATAAGGGGCTCATTCGATAAATAACGTTAAATAAACTGTATCTTTTGAAACTTGAATTTAACTCTCTTTTTTTTTAGCACCGCGTCTTACTACCCGTTCGGTTTATATGCTTAAGTATTAATTGTGCTAATGCATTAGGAATTGGGAAGGTTGGATTTTAGAGGAAGTGAACCCAAATTTGCGTGGATGTATAGTGGAAAATCACTTAGGAAAAACCACCCCCAGTTCACCTGACCGAGACTCGAACCTCGATCTCCCCGTCCTCGGCAGTCGAGCCCAACACGACTAGCATATTAGCTAGCTACGCCCCCGAGGCGGGTTGGAATTTAACTAAATTTAAGTATTGTCTGTACTATTAAATCGATTTCGATTTTTATTTGTTCCAGATTTTATTATTGTCATGAATATTATAGAAGACCTAATTTTCAATAACGGAATTAAAATATGTTATATTTCTCCTTTATTTGCAGTCATAGTTATTGAAACTAAAACAAAGAAAATTCGTGAATAACAAACATGCAGGCTACCACATGTCATTTAAAACATGAAGATACGTCTTATTTTGGTCTGCTTGTAAACTGGCGTTTAATTGGCTATATACTCTCCACACATTCTCATTGGCTGCTATGTCTCAAGTCCAATGATTATCTATACTACACTCCATGCATAACTAATAAGAAGTTTATCAACTTTATGCATTGTACTCTATTTTTCTATTAAACGCTATTATTGAAAATAATGTATTTCAACATCTTGCGCACTATGTAAGTACACTATTCGATATTATTATTATTATTATTATCACCGCGTCTTACTACCCGTTCGGGTTATACGCACTTACGCTAATGTGTAATGGTAGGGTGTTTGTGAGATGAAAGGGAGGACCTTCAGTTTAACGTGGAATCCGAACCACGGTGGTGGCCTGGCATTCCCCACATTCACAAGATGTCTTGTCAGAGGTGAAGGAAGGGTTTGGTAATCAGATAAATCTGTGCCGGGACCGAGGATTGAAACCCGAACCCCAGCACAGAAGTCCGACACCTTACCCCTAGACCACCAGGCAACCAAATTCGATATTATTTATGCGTTATTCATGAATATTTTAATCTAAAAAAAAGAAACTTTCCGGTTAGTGAGCACAGGGCTCACATTTGGAAAACGTTTAGTACACAAGTGTAAGGAAGATTACTATTACTCTACGATACTTATGGAATATTATTTTATTCGATAAGATGTGTAGTGTATAGAAAAATATTAGGTGATACTTCATCTCAAAAAATTACCCACTTCTGCATGTTACTGTTTTCTATTTTATTTGGTAGCCGCTCATCTCGAAGATTGGCTAGAAGCTTAGCAGCCTCCGTGTCCAGACTTCGGTTCAAAATATCCAGGAAGAGGGAAGCTTTCTTCAGATTCTGTAGGTTTATGTTGTTGATATAACGGACGTAGGCTAAGCAATGATTCTTCGTGTTACTTACGTTTAGAATCCCATTGATTACTTCCCGTTCTGTCACTGCAACACAAATAGACAGAATAAATAAAAAAAAACTTATCAAGATGAACGGAAAGTTCAGTTTACTGTAAGAGTTAATGAGATATGACATGCTACTAATTTATATTTTAGATAACCCTAGAGTTAATGTCCATGACGCTTATATTCTGTAAGCAAATATATACATATAAATTATCAGATAAGTTTAACAATACTAACGGAAGACTTTAAAGAAAACTAGTAAAAACAAATAATTGAAGAACAAACCATGTGGTTTGCACAATGAAAATGGTAAAACAAGGTGTTCAAAAGAGTTCTAAATTATTTTTAGTATTTAATTTTTTTTGTTGGATAACTATATTTTATTCTGTATTGAAAAAATGTTCATTCTAAACTCAACATTCTTGGAAGCCTTCTCTAATATTATAATTATTGTATAGAAAGATATTATCATTTATATTAAAGTTTTATTGATTTACTCAATAAACTTCAATACCGATACATTCATTAAAGATATTTTTGCTAAACCTCTCACCCCCACTCCTCCCCCCAGCACCTAAATATATAATGTTAAAAAAAAGTATAAGCTCGCTCGAGTAGGCCTACCCTTGAGCTGTAGTTGCGAATTCTTGGTTTTAAATGTATAGATATATCATGTTTAAAATATACTTTTAATAATATCTAATTAACTATGTAGAATGTTTTAACGGATCACAAATAGTTTTATTTAAAATACTAACTAAACGAAACACAACTATTTGTTTAATTTTAAGGACACAAGTTTACTGTGGCAAGGCTTATTATATTCTTGAGAGTGTTAAAATATTTGATGACACATTCTGATTTGGTTCATAACAAATTTTTATTTATAACCTACCAGACATGAAGTAGTTATGCATGGTATCTTTATCGAGCTTTCCGTTATTGCCAAGGGTCTGTGCTGCTTTTCTAAATAGTTTCTGCATCTTTGCCAATGTATCCCACCATACCGCCTGATCGTGCTGCTGCAATTTGGGGATACGCTGAAAGAATTTGTTTGTACAAATATAAATTGAGTAATCAACTAATAAATTGGTTACACTCTATTACAATGAGGATATAAATATTGCACATCTGGGCTATATCATTTGTAGTTCATGTATTAATTGAAGATCCTTTTCCATAGAGGCTCTTTTCATGTCCCGATGAGATGGGACGATGGTGATGTTGAGTATAAGGGTGTGGAACCAAAGGAAACATTTAAATCTAGCTTAAGCCTAACTAACCAAGCCTTAGTAACAGTTGGGATGATTCCCCTTTTGTGAAAAATACTCAAGATACCAACCGGGAATCCAGGCCAGTATCCCTAGACTCATAGTCAGGTGCACTGACCATGGGGCCGGTCATTACAATAAGTAGAACAGTTACAGGAAACGTTATTTTTACTTTCTTTTAAATGCAACTTTTGTATTATATAAATAAAAATGTCATGGAAAATGACTATGGTAATTTAACAGGGGACTTAGGATAGGGTTAATTGTAAAATGTGACAAAAGTGGAGTAATGTTACACACCATTTCTTTCAGGCAAGATATTGAAAGTAAGAACATGTTCAGTGAAACCATTTATTATTTTTTTTCCTTACAATTAAGTCCCGTCCATAGTGTACAAGCAGCCCTCATACATTTTGAGACAGGCGGCAGCGCATTGCATAATGCTATCCTGTACACGCTACAACATGGCAGTATCGACGATTGTACAAGCAGCGTGCAAGAAGGCACACAATTACCACTTTACTCCCATTCCAACTCCTTGGGTAAGCCCTTTCTAATCACTCTCGGATATATACTCTAAAATGTGACAGTGCTCTATCGTGTTGAAACTACAACCCTTGTCTCACAGCTAGGAATACACATTCTAACAGGCCTAATAGAGCTGTCTCAATAAGATTATGATAGTCTTTGGCATTTAGCTAGTGTGGTAGAAGATATGAGCCTATGGGGACTTCCCCCACGATGCCACAAAGATGGCAAAGCAGAATTGATATCCATTTGAATGGGTAGCGTGTGAATTGATTGGGCCGTACTCACAGGTGAATGTTGTGGGGATTGAAGACTCCTTCACGTGTAAACGAAGCTTTGTCAGGCCACATAATAGTTCACCTATTTCGAAAAATAGTCATCAAGCTAAGTTCATTGTTTTACTATAGGATGGAATTTTGCTAGCTTATACTTGTTTGCGTAGTTGGAATTCAAACACGACCGAGAAGTCCTAACACAAACGTTCACTTAGGAAATATCAAACATATTTAGCTACATTTTAATTTTCAGTAACCAAAATTTTGCAACGATGATATATATTATATTATACTTGAGATTATGTGCCTTTACGTATATTTACTTGCCATTATAAAACTATTAATAAATTTAACACAAGGAATTTTAACACTTTAATAAGGTATAGGTTTTGTTAGGGTAGTTAAGAGAAAAAAAAATTGCAAAATATCTTGAGTGAGTGACCATTTCTTCGGATTGCCAATGTAACATTTCAAATTGACTCATTCTCTTTCAGGAATCTGAATGTAACATTTCGTAATATGTGTGATCTATTATCAAGCATTGCTGCCATATATTTATTTAATTATTCTGCTTCTGATAAATTTCCGTCGTTTGGGTGCGATGTGTAGTTCCCATTTTTCACTTTTAGCAATATGTGGTATCTAAATAAAAATATATTTGAACTATAATGAAGATTTTATATCGTTAGGTTAATTTATCCAATTTTGAGATTCATTCAAAACATACCTACAATAATATAGACTTGGGATTAATACCTCTGTTTCTTCTTGAATATATTAGGCCTTGTAGTCAGAATTATTAATCAATATCATGAAGTCACCAACTGGCTTAACTTCCACAACGGTTTCATCAACTGACCCTACAAATAGCTTAAGCATTTCTCATGTGTCATCTCTATCTAATACAAATATACAATGTTTGGGATAATGAAATTCCCGTATTTTTATGAACTAGGGTACGTACAATGTTGTGTCCATAATATAGATATGACACGGTTGTAACAGCGTTCACTATTTGTGTTATTTTTCATTTATGGAATCATTAAATGAAAAAAAATATGACCCTTAAGTAATCCCGTAGTGTATGATAACTGTAAAATTTTGGGATAAATTACATAAAAGGAATGCATGAATAGACTAAAAAGATTAAAAAAAGACTAAAAGATAGACTAAGAAGGGTAAGTAACGTACACAATCACATATTGCCGTCAAAATCTTGATTAATAATCAATAATATTATTTTGATTTCGGGGAAGACAGATATCAATTTTTTTATATTCATTAACTTAAACTAGAAATATGTTACAACCCCTATTTATTTAATCGGTATCCAAATAATTGCAACTGTAACCTTGTTATTGAAGTTGATCAGGATGGACGAAATGGGTTGAAGAACTGATATTGGGGGAACAGCATTACTGTCTTTACGGTACCAGGTGTCCAGCAAGATGACGTCAATACCTTGGCTGGCCAACTCATCCCTCAACATTTGCAGCTCGGAAGACAAAATGTAAGTAGGAATAGGTCGATAACCATATTTTTGGCCCAGAAAAACCTGTATAAAATAAAAGCATTCAACATTTAATTTTGGAGAACAAGCAATATTTTTTAATCCTCTTAAATATCTTACAATTTGAAATAGAAAAATCTTGTTTTAACATAATCAAATTTTACATATTGCAAACATACAATTTATCTAAAATTATACATAAATGTATATACAATTATTATTATTATTATTATTATTATTATTATTATTATTATTAGTACCACGTCTTACTACCCGTTAGGGTTGTACGCACTTACTAATATTTATTATTAATATTTATAATTTGTCCTAGCCTCCGGCAGTTTATGTTGCCATAAAAAAAACTTCAGAGAGCTTCTATAGATGTTTAATATTTAAAAAAATTCCTAGCCTTCAGCACTGAGGGGATTATGTTGTCAAAAAAAACCTTTAGAGAACTTCTAGAGGTGTTTATCATTTATAATTTTTTCTAGCATCCGGCATTTGGGGGATGTGCCTGCCAAACCCCCCTGAAATTATTGCCTGGATACGACCTTGCATTGGAATTAAATTAATTATGTGTGCAAAAATTAGTACTTAATAGGTATTGCAATAACCTATGGACCCACCTAGGTAATCAAATGGTTTGAGGCATCCTTCTCGTAATATGCTGGATTGCCAACAATGGGGAGAAGGGGGTTTGAATCCCAGTCGGGTACACTGAGGGTGTTTTTAACTAATTGATTTCCACTTTCCCTCTGCACATATGTAGGTCATCCCTAACACATTAGAGTAATTAGTATGTATGCACATAGCCCAAATGGATAGTTAAATACGGTTTAAAAAAAATGGTATGACACACTCGTACAAACTTTCTCATATAGTGTATTATAGTTTGTAGCAAAATTTTCAAAAACAGAATGTCAGCTAACTCCTTTAAGTAAGTTTCCCTAAGAAAAACCAACACGCTATCTTGTTAATCACAATTAACACTTTTCATACAAAATTTTTTAAGACAATTGCCTAAACAATTTTTAAATGTTTCAAATTTTCAAAAAATCTTTTATTTATTAACTACCATAAAACTATTTATATTTGTAAATATAAAAATTTATTCTTATCTATCATCAATTCAATGACAACAACTAACATAACAACGCGTAATAAACTATAATAAATGGTTTTCAAGATTCCTTTACACACCGTTTATCAATTCCAAAGATCTCGCCACAAAAAATAAACACGGTGAGAAATACAGTATAGAGTGGTTGGAGATAGATTATATACATTTAAAAGATCACGCCCGTAAAGGAAAATCATGTTCATGTCCTTAAGTCTCTGTGGAAAAACTCACCATTCTATAAAGAGGGAATAAAAACTCAAAACATCCCACTCCACCAAAATATAAGGTAAAATTTGAAGTTATCCCACCCCAACATGGAGTTATATTTCCATGTCTTATGTGTGAGCTTAAAGTCATTAACAACATAGCACGAGGGAGAGGGGTCTTTAGAATGCTCTTAAAGAGTTGCATTTTAGCATTTATTTAGCACCGCGTCTTACTACTTGTTCAAGCTATAAGCATATGCAATAATTACAATAATGAACTGGGAATGAGGAAGGTTAAATTTAAATTAAGTGTACCCGCATTTTCGTGGAGGTAGAGTGGGAAAATATTAATGAAAAACCACACTTACTACACCCAACTGAAATTCAAAATTCGTCTTTTTGTCATTGGAAGATTAGTCTAACACTAGCGGACACCAAGGACGATTTAGTCTACTTTTAAATATATAAATACAATACAAGACTACTTGTGTAGTTACTTATTTAAAAATAATAATTTTATATATATAATCCGACACCTTATCTTAGTAGATAGCATGTTTGTTTACTGAGCTGAGGGTCCAGGGCTTGATTCCCGGCATGCACGAAAATTTGTCACTGATCAAATGTAGGTTTACCCTCTCATAGTAATAAATTAATGGACAAGGACTGGTTGTACCTATTCTGGTCTTAAGTTATATTTTAAGGCATATGAAGCTATGACTTGAATATAAAACTGACACAGGCCATAGGCTGAAAACAATAATGGATGTAAAGTAAATTCCATATGTAGGCTGGGGACACAGGAGCGAATAATGTACGTAATGTAATTTAAATTATAATTAATCATGTGTTTGGAATCAGTTTTTGTAATGATGTAATAAATTTTGTAAAGTGTGCGTTACAGATTCATTTTGTTATATTTGGACTGATTAATTATATTCAAAAGTATAAACAAGGATATTTTCTTTAAGAGAGATATATATATATATATATATATATACAAACATAGCCTACTATTTAACAGTTGGTTTGAATAACTTTATATAATCTGAATTATATTTTAAAACTTGTATTATTTATTATTTATATATATATATATATAAATATTATATATAATATTATATATAAATATATTTATTATATATATATACAAACATAGCCTACTATTTAACAGTTGGTTTGAATAACTTTATATAATCTGAATTATATTTTAAAACATGTATCTTGATTGAGGAATGAAGCTTGTTTACACCAGAGCTATGCCAGTTTATAGTTAAGTCGTCATCTCTAGAGGACACTGTTTTCGTATACGCTGTGAAGAAAATACTTCGAAGATGTTTGCAAAGACATTACAGTGTTCACTCCTACAATGTTATGAATGTGAACTATAGTCAGTGGCGTACTGTAAAAGATTTGAAAAATTATTCGGACAAATTCATTAATTATTTTTGAATATGTAAAAGTAGTTATGACTTTGAATTTGGTAACCCTAAGTATCGAGAAAAGAACAACCAATTGGCAACTATCTTGAGTTGTATTAGAGCACCCTTTGCTTGTGTGGTCACGTAAACATGGGTGGATTTCAATAAACTGCGCGAATTTTATGTTTTCTTGCTGTTCTGACGCCTTCGTTTGAAAAAATACATCCTATAATATATCTATTACTTATATATATATAAATAAGTAATATATATATTATATATATATATGTATATGTAATATATCTATTTTTATATATATATATAAAACGTTGGCGACTGAGGCAATTGGGTGACGAGCTTACAACATGTTATGACTGGAGCAACTTCAGTTGTCACGTTGCTCGTCAGTCGTGTTGACATTACCCTCGAGTTGCCTCAGTATAAACATAAACATTCAACTCTGTGTGCTCTTATAGAGCAATTTCAGTTGCCGTAGCGTTTCGGTTACCAATAATTGCTCTCTATATAAACGCGCTGAAAAAATCAACTCACAACAAAGTTGGGTCCCATAGATAGCCTTTGACAGTTTTCAATCTCTTTCATACACAGCTCTGTAGTCATATGATCGTCCGTTGCCTCATCACGAACACCCCACCTCATGTCAACAACCTGAAACGAAATAAAGATCAAGGAACATAATTTTATATACTTTAAATGTATATAATCATCATCAGTATTTTCAACGGCTACAAAAGATTGGTTTGGCAAGTTAGAGCACATTGCATTAAATCACATCATATCTTTTGTTTTTAGAGTACCTAACTCAAAGTTATGTTAATTATAGGTCTATCAAACAGGAATAGAATGGAACAATGTGGCTTCTAATACCTTTACATTTATTTGAGGAATCTCATTAAAATGTATGATCATTGTTAATATGTTTAGAAGTAATTAAGTCTTGTTACAGGTTGAGTTAAAGCATTTATATTTATAATCCAATGTTTATCGATACATTTCAACTTGATACAAAGATAAAATAAAGATTTAATTTGAATCTTTAAACAAAATTTTTTCCCCAACATTTCGGCATAATCAGTTTTTCTTTACAATAGTAACATTTCTTTTAGTACCGTATCTTTATATCCGTTCGGGTTATGCGCTTATGCAATAATTACGCTAGTGGTTTTAAGTATGTGAAAGGTTTTATTTATAGGAAGTGTATCCGTATTTGCATGTAGGAAGAGTGGAAAAACCTCGGTACACCCGACCGAGATTCGAACTGAACCTCGATATTCCCGTCATCGGCAGTCGTCAACTGCGAGAGTAGCGCCTTAGACAATACGACCAACGAAGAGGTTAAATCAGCTGTTAAAAGCTCAATATTACATGTATTATTTATGTAAAGAAATATTTTCATCGCAATAAATTCGTTCAACAATCATTTTACTGTATATTTCGTTTGTTTTTAGTTGATCTTGATAAGGACAGAAAATGATTTAAAAACTATGAAAATAAAAAATTATTTGTATTATTTTATTCATATAATATCTGTCCAATAATGACCAAGTTGAAATATTGGTTTGCCCCACGTGCCATTAGTAGACCTAGTAAGTAAATAAAAATTTATATAGTAAGTTTATCTTTTTAATATCCAACCATTTTTAATGCAACCATTTGTGGAGGCCCTGGGGTGCTAGCCCCTGTTCCCCTCCTTTAAATCTGGGCCTGAATTTAATATTACGTAAGATGTATTTTAGATACATTTTTTCACCTCATCTTAGTACTCGTTCGGGCTATACGAAGAAAGGAGTAATTGAATGTATTTAAATAGTGTGTGTTCCAGGAGTAATTTAAACTACTGCATTACTAATTAGTTTGAATCTACACTGGCGAATATTTGGGAAAGCGTCTCACCACATGATGGTTTCACAAATAATTGTCGGCCCCAAGGCCGTAGCCAATAATTTCGGGTGGGGGGTTTGGTGGACACATCCCCCAATTGCCGGAAGCTAGAAAAAATTCTAAATATTAAACAGCTCTAGACGCTATCTGAAGTGTTTTTTTTATGGCAACATAGGCCCTTAACTGCTGAAGGCTAGGAAAATTTCTAAGTACTAAACACCTCTAGAAGCTATCTGAAGTGTTTTTTATATGTCAATATAACCCCTTAACTACTGAAAGCTAGGAAAATTTATAAATAATACACACCTATAAAAGCTATCTAAAGTATTTTTTTTATGGTAACATAACTCCATAACTGCCGAATGCTAGAAAAAATTCTTAATATTAGACACCTCTAGAATCTCTCTGAAGTACTTTTTATGGTAACACAACCCCCTAATTTGTACTTGTATCTTATTATTGATATTTTTTGAGCCATAAATAAAGCAATATATATTTTGTTCATAAAATTTCGGGGGGTTTGAACCCCCACGGCTACGGCCCTGGTCCGCCCTTTGAGCTATTCAGGGCTAGTGTGGACGCTTTTTCCGAATATATCATTAAGGACATGTGACTTTCACCAATAGCTTATTGGTTATCAGAGTGTAGTGAACGACACAGGATTGGTTACCGATGGGACATGCTAGCATCTATAAAGGGACGACTTCAGACAAGGAAGATGCAGTCTGAGTACTGAAGATAAAGGCGCCTCACCATGTACCATCACACCGTGTACTCATCCCCGAGACAGTTGTCTTACGATCGTCGTGAAAGAGACAATTCTCTTATATGTTTAGATATTATAAAATAAAGAAAACTTACCAAAATGTAACCAACCTATTGTGAATATTATATGTGATACATTTAAGCGGATTTATCATCAGAATGTTCAAAGTACTGTACATTAAAACTTAAATATATATATTTTTAAATCCATCGAAAGTTCTTTATCAATGTAAGGATAACATAATACCCTAAGTACCTCGTTTAAAAAATATTAAATCTATAACTTATAGTTCAACCCTTTAACTAAGTCAGTAACGTGTATGTATACTAAGATAAGGGATCCAGATTATATTCCCGGAATAGCCGAAAAAATCATCTTTAGGGAAATGTGAGTTTCCCCTTTCACAGTGATGAAACAATGACTACTCTCACAGTTGACTAAACTAGATTTAAGTTTTTCTTGGTATTGCGTCCTATTACCCTTTCGGATTATACGCTTGTGTACTAATTACGCTAATGGTATTAGAAATTAGGAAGGTAATATTTAACTGAGATTCAAACCTTTAACTCCCCGTCATCGGCAGTTTAGTCTACAGCGAGATTCGCGCGTTAGACCACACGGCCACCGAAGCGGGTTAGGTTTATAAGTCGTGGACTGATATCATTAGTCGGCTCAATAAGTGTACGTTAAATGCATCAAATAAATGAAAATGTTATTTATATTTGCTAGTTTTAATAGTTAAATAAAATAACTATATCACGGTTTGGAAAGAAAATCCATATACTTTATTAGTTTCACAATAAATCAACACGTTAGAATTACTAGTGCCTGGGACTTCCCGATTTATTAGGATTCAAATGCATCGTATCTTAAATGAAGTGATCCCACTTGAAATCTTCAATCTGTTTTTCAATCATGGACTATTTG
The DNA here is from genome assembly GCA_902141375.1 of Timema poppense. Classification (NCBI taxonomy): domain Eukaryota; kingdom Metazoa; phylum Arthropoda; class Insecta; order Phasmatodea; family Timematidae; genus Timema; species Timema poppense. The sequence continues at coordinate 42,690 of CABFOV010003282.1, read as the reverse complement.
AAAATATATAATGTCTATAGGTGAGTCAATATTGATCTCATTCAATTATCCTTTCAGCGCAGGTTAGGGTACCATCCACCCTCAACCTAAGTAAAATAAAATAAATTATTGTTATTGAATGTCCTCGTTAAACTAAAATGGTCAAGGTGTTTTTTCTGATTGAATGAGTAGGAGGACGTAGAGATAATGGCAATTACAAAACTTCACATCAACATGGTTTTGAAAGATTTCAGCCAAAAAGGTTCTTCTGAACAAAACTTATAATCGATGTGTATTTTAAACATATTTTATTAAACGTCCACATTTGCAAGGTTCCAAACACTTTTATTATTGTTATTAATTGAGATTAAAAGTAATAGTGTTATTTTAAATATTTTTTATTGGAACTAATTGCAATCTTTTTTTTATCACTAGAATTAGTGACAGAGGCTTTATATAAACAATTCTGTTTTCTTGAACGAGTTCAAGAGAGTCTCAGGTCATGGTATTTCTAAAGGAATGTTGAGAATATTGGGTAGTTAGTATTGAATTTTCACAAATTTTATGAGTTTGTGAAATTTGTTCTGTTAATGATATTATTGTGTAAAGTATATATTGAATTTTAAGGTAGCCGGTTCACGAGGACTATGAATAATAGTAAAGCCGGTACAAACTAAAAGTTGGCAGGTATCTGATCCCACCATTGTAATAAGGTTAATTCCAAAGAGTGGCAAGGGGAGGGGGACAAGGGGAATTGGTTTAGCCATGGCATATTGTAATATCCCAAATTATAGAGCTCTACTCTTGCCAATGTTAAATTTGTAGATTTTGTAATTTTTCAAACAGTTTTAATGTTGCTAAACGAGAAATTGAAATGTGAATGAAGTACCATTATAAAGTTAAAAGAAGTCGGCGTTAATTGATTTACTTTCCCCATTTATTACACACGTTTAAATATACAAAATAATTAATTGAATAGTGCATTTATTTGACAATTTTTTACGCAATTAATTGAAGGCTCATTGAAATAATATTTATTTCAATTAATAAATATCCTCAAGTACTTCTAATCTTAAATAATTGACTTTTTTGAAAATTATTTTGAAATCTGAAACCAAATCCGAAACCTCCAACTTAGCACGTCAATATCTTACCACTGAGCTATCTAGGGCTAATCCTGTATTAGGGTTATTTATTGCTAATATTTTAAGGGTTAGTCGGTAATAGATGTGTAAAATTGTCGGTCATTTAATAACAATCAGAAACACATTCCATCGTTGATTTATGCTGCCGTTTGAACAATTTTTATTAATTTTAAATGGTTTCTTGGATATAATTTTTAAAGCAGAAGTCACCAACCTTTATTTAGCTGCGGACCACATATGTTTTACCAAGACGCTGTAAGCCACTTATTAACTATTCGGCAAATAATTTTAGAAAATAATCTGAAGAATGATCTTGAACAAAGAATACAGCGTGAGACGTGTATGCACAATTTTGCATATGTTAAATAGATAATGATAAATTACTTTTTAGTTATATTGACCATGAGATGAAAATTGTAGGTTAATATATTAATATATAATGTTACTTCTTACCTTCTCACACCTCTCTGGTTGAGAAAAAGTAGTAATTGTCAAAACAATCAAACTCAAGATTTTGATGGATGTCAACGTTTCATGATCCCTTGAATCCGATTTTTTTTTCAAATAATGTCAGTCTGTAGCTATGACTAGAGACGAAACTATTTTACCAATTGCGATAAAACTTGGTACATGAGGTTTTCATAAGGTTTTTCAGAGATTTAAAAAAATCTATACAACCCTAAAATTAATGGTAGTATTTCTTACTTAAGGGTGGAAAGAGAAAAATAGATTATATCAAATTAGACTCGATTCAAATTTGTATATATGTTTTGTTTAGTATTAAAACAAAATGGAAGATATCATTTCATCGTGAAAATAGCTTTTAGGGTAATTTACACTTAAGGAAAATTTCAATTTTTATCGTATCTCCACACATCTTTGAGATACGAAATAAATTATCATTTCAAAAATGAAGGTATATTAAATATAAAAATCATTATTTGAAATATATATTTAAAAAACCAATAGTTTCCGAATTATAAGTGTGTGTATATATATATATATATATATATGCCTGGAATCAACTAGGCTGATTGAGCGAACAAAGGTGCATTTCCTTACTAGCTTAAGGCTGAATGGCTTATTGCAATAAGCCTAAAAATTATCAGGCTGATAAGCAAATATAATATTATTTTCAAATTAACCTGGCTCATTGTAAATTGTATATATATATATATATATATATATATATCGTAGACGAATTGGAAAATCTCACAGATTGCAAAAGGCACCCTCAATTTACAATGAGCCAGGTTAATTTGAAAATAATATTATATTTGCTTATCAGCCTGATAATTTTTAGGCTTATTGCAATAAGCCATTCAGCCTTAAGCTATTAAGGAAATGCACCTTTGTTCGCTCAATCAGTCTAGTTGATTCCAGGCTTATTGCAAAGAGCCCAAGATAGTGAAGGCGTATTAAAAAGTCTACAGAAGTGATTTCCAAACTGTGGGACGTTCAATTATTCCTGGGGGAATGCCAGGCTTCCACCATGGTTCGGATTCCACGTTAAACTGTAGGCCCTTCATTTCATCTCGCAATCACCCTACCATTACACATTAGCGTAAGTGCGTATAACCCGAACGGGTAGTAAGATGCGGTGCTAATAATAATAATAATTATTATTATTATTATTATTTTTATTATTATTATTAATATTATTATTATTCCTGATGGTATGCCGTGAGAAGCCAAACAGAACAAATAAATTTCAGTCATAAAAAATTGACTCATAAAATCTAATAAATATATTACAACCCAGTCGAATAGAAGTGACTTCTAGATTTATGACACACAAATTCATAAAGACATCCCAGAAAAATATGTAACTGTTCGTGAATCTGTGAGAAAGGAATCAAAGTTTGGGGGCCAAGGAGGGATAAGTTGCAAGTGTATAAGCTAAAAAAAAAAAAAGAACAGAGTCAAACGAAGAAGTGTCTCTGTAAAAAGACAAACTAATTGTGCACATCAAAATTTTCACAGAAGTTTATTGTGTGGAAATAAATAAAAGTGTTAAGTGTAAAGTGTGAATTGATAATGGCAAATGTCACAATATACTTGTAAACGCGTATATTTCTTCTCTAAAAGAAAAGTAACTATTAAATTTTTATTTGTATTATTATTTTTCAATAATCATTACTTATTCATAAGTGTTATTTACGTTTATATAATCTTTTATACTATACATTACTTGAACTTGAAAATTTTAATCAAACCTTGCAATCGTACGGAACTTAGTAAGTTAATTTAAAAACATGCTGAAAGATAAAAACATTATATTTTGTAGACCAGCGGCTTCCAAACTTTTGAAATGGCATACCACCCCAACAATTTTCGTAATTTGGAGTAGGTACCACCGTTTGCGTGTTTATTACAAGACTGTGCGGCTGTCTGAGCTTTAGTCAATGTTGCTACAGTCACTGAATTTATTTTAATTTAGGTAAGACCGGGTCTTAATATATTTATTCGAATTTATGAGTCCATTTTTTTACGACTTTAATTTGTTTGTTTTGTTTGGCCTCTCACGGCATACCAAATTAAACGTCCCACAGTTTGGGAACCGCTGTTGTAGACTTTTCAATAAGCCTTCAGCATCTTGGGCGTATTGCAATAAGCCTGGAATCAACTAGACTGATTGAGCAAACAAAGGTGCATTTCCTTAATAGTCTAAAGCTGTATGGGTTCATTTCAATAAGCCTAAAAGTTATCAGGGTTATAAGCAAATAAAATATTATTTTCCAATTAGCCTGGCTCATTGTAAAGTGACAGTGCCTTTTGCAATAAGCCGGGTTTTCCAATTCGCCTACAACATATATATACTCTGTATATAGTATATATTGTATATATACTGTGTATATAGTATATATTGTATACATACTGTATAAATAGTATATATATATATATATATAGTGCACTTATATAATATATAAATATATATATATATATATATACATATATATTTTTTACGGAGGTCATTAAATTTGGAAATTAATGTAATGCTCTATGGGTGTGATATTCCTCTTTTCTCTAACAGTGAATATTATTTCGTTTATGTTCTTTGGTAGAATGTGCAACAATGTCTATTATCTAGTTTAAAATATCTTACGATTTTTAAGTAAATAGCTCTTTTTTATTTACAGTAGCAAACAAGTCTATGCTGTGCAATCTCCACACCTTTTTAAAAAAAACAAATGAGCCCTTTTGTAAAAAAAAAATTTATAAATTTGATTGTGGATATAACTTAGAAAAAAAAAGATCATGCTAGAAAATTACGAAGCTTATCTCCGTCGGTAGTGCTTCCACTTAAGGATCTAAGGGTCCCGGGTTAGATTCCTGGCATGGCCGAGAAATTTATCCTTGTTGAAATGTGGGTTTACCCTTTCACAATGATGAATTGACGACCGGGGGATGGATTTTGTGCCTGTCCCAGATTTAAGATTAGAGTAATTTGTACAAAGGCTTATAACTTGAACAGCTAGTAAGACCCACAGCGCTAAAAAAAAAGTTTAAAAAAATAGCACCGACAACCTAAAATGACATCACGTAACATAATTTGAGAGCCACTACTGTATTAGCTAGGTTCAGGTTACAGACGTGTCCAGATGGACACTAACAATATGTGCATTTGTGCACAGAATGCTTACATCAATTATTCACCTCCACAATCATAACACACATATAGGCCTACATTTTCAATCACTCTTTTTGTATGTCCTTTCTCGTCAAATGTTTTCTCTAGTGTATTTTCTGCCCTTTTTTCAGACGTAACGAATTAGTTTTATAACAACTATCAAAACATAGTTTGTAGGTCCCAAGTTAATTTCCCGTGTCCAGATGCCATTTTTCAATTTAAATAATATGTAGATGAGGCTATAACCGTAATTAACAAATACTCATATTCGACAACACGTAGATATAATGCTTTAAATACTTAACATCCGCCCCCCATTTCTATTAGTTCGGCATATCTGTATATAGCACACTTAGTGTAATTAATATTTATATTTTTATTAATGACACTAGTGTGTTAATAATGATTAATATTTAAAACAGAGGTAATATACCCACATTTTTGTGGAGATACAAAGGGAAAACCATTTAGAAATGTGCACCCTTTGTTTACCCATTCGGGATTTGAACCCTGACCACCATTCATCGTTAAAATAAACTAAATGAGCTTAGTGTTTAGCTCAAGTTAAGGCTAACTTTTAAAAATGAACCGATGGTTTAGTTCGGTCCCCTGACTTACAGTTTTCATTCATTATAGCTAGAGAGGATTGTCTACCTGCTAACCCTCCTCCTTCACTTTCCCTCCCTACCCACCACCAAAATTTCATCCCAAGACTTTACAGTCACTCCACCGCTGACGAAGATATGTTTTTTGGTTCTCAATGGAACGTAATGGTAGCACCCACTTTCACTTTTTCCTCAGCGACACAAACGCTATCTTACAGATTTTTCTCAACATTAGCTCTGTTCAAACACTGTTAAGGAAGTAACTTTGATAACGATGACAGTTAGATGGCTGGCACACATGGCTACTTTGGCTAAGTTCTACAATTGTCATATTATTTGTCTGTGTGTACGTTCAACACGATGGCTAATAACAACTTGATCTAAGGAGAAGAGATGAGTATAGCTTAGAGTAAATAAACAGAAATTATCCAGGAGAGAGTGTTATAAAACTACATGAGTAATCTCATGTTAAAATCAACACCCAAAGGCTCCATCCGGGATTAAGACTCCAATCTTACCGTCAATTGTGACTAAGTGCACTGCGAGTCGAGCGCCTTAGACCGCTTTGCTGTTACCATGAATCACACCGTTAGTTCTAATAGGAACATGCTGAGCGAGATGAACAGCTCTCTACCATGGCAGGGTCGTGTTGGTCGAGAGCTGTCAAGGATCAAACAATTGATGGTGCCAGTGCGCGTGGTGGTACCATATAAATGGTCCGAGATGGAGCAATCAATAACATGACCTACAAGAGCTCGGTACAGCGCTATACCTGAGAGTAGTGATGATCAGACCTTGTGGAAACATTTACACTTTGCAATGGGGGAGGAGGTAATATTTTTAGCACCTCATCTCGTGTTACACACATTCGTGATAATTACCCTAATGTGTTAGATATGAGAAAGATTAAATTTTAGAGAAAGTATTTCCACAATATGTGAGGAAATAAAGCTGAAAACTATTTAAGGAAAACCACCCTCAGTACACCCGACGGGTTTCTAAGCCTGATCTTCCTGTCGTCGGCAGTCTAGTCTATTGCAAGAGTGACGCCTTAGACCATTTGGCCACCGAAGCTGGTACAAATATTCTACTTTGTATACGTACCCTCTGATAGAAGTGCAGTCTAAAAGTGAATTACGCAATAGACTAGACTGCCAAAGACGGAGAGAATGACGTTCGATCCTGGTAGGGTGCACTGAGAGTGGTTTCCCTGAATGGTTTTCACTCTCCTTCCACGCAAATGTGGGTGCACTTCTTCTAAATTAAATACTAATAAAAATATTTTTCACTACATCGTTAGATACTCGTAAATTATAATAAATAAATAATAAATTGGTTATTAATTTATTATTAAATTTTATTTAAAGGTTGATATTTTGGTTGCTATTAACATAATGTTAACTTCAATTCGATAAAATAATAATATTCTACTCATACATGGAAATTAAGAAGAGTGCATTGTGAGATAAGCGTTTTGATAGTTGATGTACCCGTTTCAGTGGCCGAATAGTCTGAGGTGTCACTCTCGTATTAGACTGGTCTGCTTATGACGGTAGATCGGGGTCTGAATCACGGTCGAATCTATTGAGGGTGGTATTTGGTAAATGGTTTCCCACTCTCCTTCCATATGAATGCGGGTAAATTACCTCTAAAATTATTCCTTCATCATCCTTACCCCGTTAGAGTAATTATAATATATGCGTACAACCTCAACAAGTAGTAAAAAAACGGTGATAAAAAAAATATAATTGGGCGCAATTGTGATTCATGTTGCCCGTCTAGGTCGATCAGATTTTTTCCCACCCAAGAGTTATAAAGATGAGAAAATTGAATAAAACCACCGTAAATATCGTCTAAAATTTACCTGAAATTCAAGACCATGTTTTTCCCTGCAATAATCTTTCAGTTTAGGATAGCATTGGGCCATTAGCGTATTCCTTTCCATCGTAGTGTCTGAAAAATAAAATTAATGTAATGTTAGTCAGTAACATGATGTCTGAAAAAGCTTTGAAAATAATTTCTAATTAGGGCCCAAAATTCTGTGTTTACGTTTACAAATATACGTATATAGAGAACTGAAGAGAGATAGAGATAGAGAGAAAGGACGGGAGTAAAGGGGTTTTGGGTGTATAGAGGCATCAGACGATGTGACCAATTAAATAAACTTTATGAATGATTGTTTATACTTTTGAACACATTATATTTTATAATGCATGACAGAGGACCTGTTATATTAGGTATTGAGAAATTGTGTGCCAAGCAAACTGTGATTTAACAATTAGTACTAATATTTAAGAATTAAATAGTCAAAGCTATTATTTATGATTTTAGTGAGGATAACTCCATCTACATATCACATTCTGAAAGCATAAATAATAGCTTCGGATATTTCATTCATAGATATGCAATCCCTTATAATTATAATAATTGTACAAGTGGCAGCATTAAGCCACCTATAGAGTTGAATGTGACTGCGTTATCTGATACCTCGTGGTCTTAATAAAATTACATATTTTTAGCCGACAATTTCCGCACGTCCATAATAGACTCTGCCTTAAAATATGAGTGAATAATGACCCTGGACGATTCCTGGATAGCTCAGTGGTTAGAGCATTGGCGTACTAAGCCAAAGGTCCTGGGCTCAATTCCCGTGTTCAGGTGTCATTTTTAAATTTACAGCTTATTAATGTTACTACAAATAACTGGGAACTATGCAAATGTGTTATTTACTGATCAAGTAAAATTTCAATCAATTGATGCAGTAAACATTCGGTAATCCTTTGTTTCGTAAGTTTTTTAACCACCGTATCTTACTACCTGTTAAGGAAGTGCGCCCAATTTTGCGTGGAGAGAGAGTGGGAAACCATTTAGGAAAACCACTCTCAGTACACACGACAGGGATCCAACCAAGATCGCCCCATCATCGGCAATCTAGTTTATTGCAAGAGTAGCGCCTTAGACCATGCGGCCACTGAAGCAGGTTTGGTCACTGTTAACGTGGAGATTTGGTACATTGGGACTGTTTTTCAACTATATTTTATCAATAGGTTTATCCCATCATCAATGCGCTAATGTGCGTGCACTTCCTTTAAGCTTCCCTCCTGATTTCTAACCCTTAGATTAATTCGTTAGTAGCTCTGGTGTTAAAAATACTAATTGAAAAATAAAAGTGCTATAATTATTTTAAACTAACTTAACAAAATATATTATATTTTGCTAAGTGACATAAAATCAACTGTCCAGAATTGGAGTCGGTGTTTATTGTTATTATTATTATTAGCAACGCGTCTTACTACCCGTTCGGGTTATACGCACTTACGCTAATGTGTAATGGTAGGGTGATTGTGAGATGAAATGAAGGACCTACAGTTTAACGTGGAATCCGAACCACGGTGGAGGCCTGACATTCCACACATTCACAATCAACTGCTGTTCGTTAATTAATAACTCCAATAAACTATTACCTGTGAAAGTGGAACTAGTGAAGATACGAACTATCTTGGAACTAACTGGAGGTAAACTCTCCAGAGAGCCAGCAAAGATTAGATCAATCGTCCGGTCATCCATTTCAACTGGGATGGTATGTTTAACTGAAGGGTCTGCAATTCAACAACATAACATATAGAATGATGTGTTGTTAGTGTTTCCTAATGGTTGGGTGGGTGAGATGTCAACACTCCTGATCCCGCTAAACAGAAATTTAATTTACTCAGGTGTTTTTCCATCGTCTTTCTAAGTGAATGTCAGTTCATTTCCATAATCTTTATATTTTTTATCCTGTATTAATGTTTCACTATGCAACAATGTGATTATTAATTTTTAATAGCCAGTATTGGAAATACTGAAGTAGAGCTTTGATATTTGTACGTGAACTGAATCTAACATTTAGCGAAATGGATCAACGAATCAGATTTTTACTATTCGCCAAATATTAGATAAAATTAGGAATACAACATTACGGTACATCAACAACTATACACAAAATATTAAAAAAATGCCTATGATTCAGTTAAAAGAAACACAGTATACGAAATTTTATTTAGGTTTGGGATACCCAAGAAACTTGTCAAGCTAAGTGAGATATGTTTGACTGATACGCGTGGCGGTTGGATGTAGCTTATCAGATACTTTATCATGGTTAATGAATTGAAATATTTAGAAACATTTTTAACTAGCAATAAAGATATTATATTGGAAATTAGGGTAGCTATACAGACGGGAAAAATATGCTATGACTCGGTTAGTAAGTTGTTGACATCTCGCCTGCTATTAAGGTGGAATGGAAGGGGTTGCTAGAAAAAGCCAGTGTTTTTGTAGTTTTTATGGCAAAATATTTTTTTGAACAAAATAAATAAAATATTGCTTCAGTACAAACATAGAATTTAATTTTCTTCCAATGGTGACCTAATTTAAAAAAAAAATAGCTTTCAAGGGTGTCCTGGAATTGAATGACAACTTTTTCTCTTCATTTATACAGTTTGTTAGACAGTTCCGTCATGCTCATGACAGATACTCAACAACTGTTGTTGATAGCACCATGTGAAGAAAACTAAACTCTATGTTTGTACTGAAGCAATATTTTATTTATTTTGTCCAAAATATGTTTTTCAATAAAAACTGGATTTTTTTCGTTACCCTTCCATTTCACCTTAATGAATGTACGACTCAGAATATATAAAGCAATAATTTTACTGGCTTTTGTTCTCCATGGGTGTGAAACGTAGTCTCTCAACTTACAATACGAAAATAAGTTTAGGGTATTCGAAAACAAGGTGCCTAGGAAGATTTTTATTCAAAAAGGTAGTAAGATATTGGGTAGAGGTTACATAATGTTGAGTTGCATAACTTGTACTAAACACAAGATATTGTTAGGATAGTAAAAACTCACATATTACGGTGGGCAGGACATGCAACGCGAATTGAATAATTGAATAATGTTGAGTTGCATAACTTGTACTAAACACAAGATATTATTAGGATAGTAAAAACTCACATATTACGGTGGGCAGGACATGCAACGCGAATTGAATAATCTTGTACAATGTTCAAGGTATTGACTGGTAAACCCGATGGAAAGAGATAATTGGGAATACCAAGACGCAGATGGGAGGATTACATTAAAATGGACATGAAATAGGTGGGGTGTAATGAGGTGGACTGGATAGAACTAGATCAAGATAGGGATATGTGGCATCCTTTTTTTAAGTGCGGTAGTGAATTTTCGAGTATATAATGCCATAGAGTGAGTGGATATAGCTTTAAATGTTAGTGTCTCTACTTTAGATTTCTCCAAACCAATTTTGGTTAGTCGAAAAAAACAATCTCACTAAAAGTGTTGAGAGATCCTTTAAATACAAGCCGCAAACATACTATTGACATTAAATGTGAAATATTTTTACCTCATCTAAATTACTTGTAACAATAATAATAATAATAGTAGGAGAAATCTAACGCTTGTACAATTTGATTCTACTGTACATGGATAGTGAAGTTTGAGAGATCAAAATGATATAACATAGTTTACGGATATAATAGCATTAGCATATAAGTATAAATGAATAATGACCCAGAACACTGGAAAAATCCGGCATAAATCAGTGGTCGAACATTGGCATGCTAAACCAAGTGTCCGGAGTTTGATTCCCATATTCAGATGTAATTTTTATTTTATAAAATATTGACACAACCAATATGAATACCTTTCAAAGTGCCTTCAATTCCTTCTTTTACCAAAGTTGAATCTACTCAATTAAGTCGCTATATTAGCTGACTTCCACACTCCAGAAAAGAGAATAGAGGCTAATATAATAGCTTATTTAATGTAGCTAAGTTAACTAAAGCCATAAGAATAGTTTTGGAACCATATTTCTACTACTGTTTAAAATGTTATTACTAAACGTGATTCACGAAAGGAACAAAGCATCTAGGAGCATTCTCAATTGTATTGTATTATGTTTTGATAGTATCTTACATTAAAATCTAAAATCAGTTTGATTTTTAAAATGAGATTGAATTTATTAGACTTTTAACTAAATGGTTTGCTTATCCAAATCTGTGATCCCATCCCCTTGCCTGAATGCTAAGAGAAGACTCTGATTCTACTAAAGTCGCGCCTAAATTGTTTTAGTAAATGCTTATTGGTTCATCCTAGTTCTAAAGCTTGAATCGAGTGTGTAGTGTCGTAAATCGATGTAACACTGTGTTTTAAAAATTCAATTATTTTTATTGCAACGCGTCTTACTATCAGTTCGGGTTATACACTAATTACGCTAATTGTTATATAAGGCTATAATAAGAAGTGTACTCGCATTTGCAAGGAAGAAAAGTGGAAAACCATTTGGTAAAAACCAATCAGTAGACAAGATTCGAACCTCGATCTCCCCGCAATCGGCAGTTTATTCTACAGCAAGAGTAGAACCTTAGATCACGCGGCCACCGAAGTGGGTAAAATGCATTTTATTTCACATAAGAATAATAATATGAATAACTAATTTAAGTAACCTGATTACTATTTTTTAATATACCATATTAAGGTAATTCACCTTGATGCTAGCGCTCTACTCAGTGGTCCAGTTGACTTGTGTTCATCTCAACCAATCAAACCCGCAGCTGGAGAGGACGTGTTGTCCTCGTGTTATACACCAGCAGCTGTAGAGCACGTGTTGTCCTCGTGTTATACACCAGCAGCTGTAGAGGACGTGTTGTCCTTGTGTTATACACCAGCAGCTGTAGAGCACGTGTTGTCCTCGTGTTATACACCAGCAGCTGTAGATGACGTGTTGTCCTTGTGTTATACACCAGCAGCTGGAGAGGACGTGTTGTCCTTGTGGGAGACAAATCGTTACTGCCCTGACTCGTCCAGAGAAACTTCGATCCCCCAAACCCTAGTTCAGTGGCGGTTTGTTACGTAAAAACATAGGTATTAAAAAATTGCCAGTCAAGAAAATTGTTACTATGGAATTAAATAGTTTATTTAGGTCAATATCTTAGCTGAACATTATATAATAATATACAAAATAGGTTTATAAAGTTATATATGTCCATCGTACACCTTACACGCACATTTTGTATGTTATATATATGTTTTATGTATTAAAACAAAAATGTAGGAAATCACTCGTAAGAACAAAAAATGTTTTAAATCTGGTTAACACAGCCAACTAGTCATTTACTACTTGTAGAGAAAATCTATTCTCATCTCTTTAATACTTTGAGACTACTATAACTTATTTTCTAAAATGCGGGCAGGGAATAATACAAAACAAAAATTATTTGTTTCAACTACAACCAGAGCACATGGCTGAATATATATAAGATAATTACTTGCATTGAACTTGCGTTGGTAATTATCAGTACTTTTCTTGTTTATAGAACTATTTTTAGTTTTTTTTAAAGGTTATTTAGTTCTTTAGGCAAAAATGTATATATAGGTTGTAAAGGGTGATCAGATAAGTAGTATTTCCACACAATAAACTTGAGATCAACGACTAAAATAGCGGCGCTACGAAACGTCAAAGTTGGTACTGTATGCACCTGGGGGGTAGGCAACACATCAATCTTCAGCACATAGCAAGTGACTTGTGGTGTTGATTATGACTATTGGGCTAACAGGCGAGGAAGGCGTCTGTTTGGATCTCACTTTTCATATAGACGTTCCTCTGCCAGTGCGTTTGTCTCCAGTCGCACCGTACACACAATGCATGTGTGCAATTTCAGGGAACGTGTAATGAATGCCCCTAATTGTAGACGGCCAACAACTGTTAATACTCCTCCGCTACGCTGGGACCATCGTGTGTTGGGGTAGAGTGTGGTGGGGATGCCTGTGTTGACTTGCGTGGCGTGCTGGATGTGTTGCCTACCCCCAGGTGCAATGAATGTCAAATTTGACGTCTCTCTACCATTTGGCGCGCCAACCCCAAGTTCATTGCGTGGAAATAGTTGTCGTCACCCCCTAAAACCAGTATAATTTTTTTACCTAGAAATCTGAATAAAACTATATCCCTAAAACTAGTATAGTATTTTACCTAGAGATCTGAATAACCATATATATGTAAAATATACAGTATATATCTTAACATATATATATATATATATATATATATATATATATATATATATACCCATCTATCTATATGGTTATTCAAATCTCTAGGTAAAAAAACTATACTGGTTGTAGGGGCTGACAAGACAAGTATAAGGAAAGTACAAGATCGTCCAAATATTTACATATATAAATAGTTGCTACAACATATTTAAGTATTTTATTATGATTATATTTTATTTGTATTAATATTTGGCTAAGCACTTAAGGAACAAAATCGTGTGTATTCAAAATTGTATGTTTGTGGTTTTGTATATTAGCTTGTAATATTATGTATGGAAAATAAACCAGATGATTGGTATCGGCCTAATCGGCAAAAGGGTTGATTGGCCCAGCCCTGATATATATTGCTTTATATATTAGTATATATCAATAGATAAATGTCCATAGATATATATCGATTTATTTTGACATATATAATTATATAGTTTAGTGATTGTCTACCTCGGTGATTTTGGGGAAAGTGCTCTTCTCATGGTTCGAACCCAGCGGTGGTCGGCAAATTTTAATCTATCGATACCAATTTGTAGCACAATTTCCTTCAGAGGAGAAGAAAAGTCGTCGGCACCATGAGGCATGTAAAAAATATCCTTGGACACAGACAAAGAAATAACAGATACCCAGCCTTACGGGAGATTTGTTGCGCTCCTCGAGTCAGGTAAAACTTAAAATATCCAGTGATAACAGCGCTTGCAAGTGGGAATTCTTTTAAAAAAAACTCACTTTCAAAATGTTCCTCCTGAAAAAGACCAGCTGAGAGCTAAGAGCTCCTGTCTCTCCGAGTAAAATAGTTCAGCAGGTAGCGGTAATCCCTTACCCTGCCTCACCCCCCTTTCATTGACAAAAATTATTCAAACAAGAGAGTGTTGGACCCAAATATACAATACCATTGCTTCTACAGTGTTTAAACGTAAGCGACACGCAGTCTTGGAAATGCACTTGTAAATGAATTATTAAATATTTTGTGATCAGCAACTGCGGACACAATTCTTTAGGATTCACTTTTTCACTAAACTGAACTTCAAATAACTAGCATATCAGTGTTTGAATCCCAATCGGGTGTAATAAGTGTTTTTTCTTAAAATATTTATAATTCTCTTTCAACGCAAATACAGGCACATTTCCCAAACAATTTTACCTTCCTCATTTCTTTTCCATTGGAGTAAATACGCGGAGCTGTAATGGGAAGTAAGCCACAGCACACAAAATATATCAGTAATTAAAGATAAATATTTAAGTTGTAAAGGTTGCATTTATATTTACATTTTGTTGTCAAATTAATATAATCAAAATACACAAGTGATATGCTACTTTATTAAGTTAAAAAAAAAGTTAAAGTATGGAAAATACAATGAAAAGAGTTTCGTATATATATTTATTGGGTATCGGTAATACCCCCTTATTTTAAACACTGGAATGATTATATTCAACATCATTGTATACTAATAACCGCCTCAGTGGCATAGTTAGCTAACACACTAGTTTAGTGTTGAGTTAGACTGCTGAGGACGGGGAGACCAAGGTTTGAATCTTGCTTGGTTGAACTGGGGTGGTTTTCCACTCTCCCTCCACGCAAATGTGGGTTCACGTCCTCTATATACAACATTCTCAAATCCTAACCCATAAGCGTATTTAGTACTTAAGCGTATGACCCGAACGGGTAGTAGGACACGGTACTAAGTATAACTATTATTATTTAATATTAATGTGCAATGAGAGTTAATAAAACAGGTTTCAAATTAGTTTATAGTAAAATAAAGTCTGAAACTGAAGTTCATCTCCCAAAACACGCATTTAGGATTACACAACAAAAAGCTCATAATGTTTTGTCCAACACCTTCTCCTGTATGTATGAAAAATTAAATATCTCTTAATTTTAGTAAAGGGGAATAGAAATAAATTTAAAAAAATTTACACTGAAAACTCTTTCAGTATAAGATTATATATTTATATAACAATAAAAGAGTTTAGTAAAGTTAGTAAAATTGTTGACAATACAAGTATATGAAAAAAACACTCTTAGCTTTACTCAATCCCAACTATAGTTATTAAGGGTTTGATATAAAAATTATCTACTAAAGTAAAGAAAAAATTCTGATTATGAAGTTTGGATAGGTTTTAAACTAAAATTATAATTAATATCATTACAATATCAATACAGTAATAATACATAAATAAGATTTAACAAAAATTTGATTAAAACATGTGTCAAATTAATTTGGAAATTGATATATTGCATAATATTTTGGTCACTTTGATTTCGTAATGTACTAAATCAAGCTTTAACGTTTTTAGCTATAACATCCTTACTTTATTGGTGAACATCCCGCTGTCATAATTTTGAAAGTTCCTTCGTGTACAATCCTAAGATAACCATGGCAATCACAACTCGGTTATTGTAATTAAACAAAAACAGAAAAGGTCCATCATGTTTCAAGTTTTCTTTGTAATGTGCAGTAAGCGTAAACTTATTTGTGTGGCAGGATTAGGGTACTTATGACGAGGGGGTGGGGGGTTATGATGGGGGAGGGTACTACCTGAAGCTTGCTAGGTGACCGCCAGCCGACAGGAGATCATATTTTGTATTTGCCTTTTAGTATATTTGAGTTTAAAGTGAGTCGTTTAAAAAATTCTCACTTGATTGCGCTGTAGCACCTGGGGATCGCACCTAGCGATCCCAACGTTGAGGGAGTAAAGCCTCGAAAAGGAGTGCAACATTTTTAACCTAGAGGCTGTGGCTCTGTTCTTTCCTTCTCTGTGTCTTTGGGTGAAAGGCATGATATGAGCTACCTTTTCAGCAAAATGTGTAGGGTTTTTCTCACTCGCTCATAGAAATGCATTGTGAAAGTCAACTGGAACCCACCACACTTAACAATAGTCCACGAGTTTTCACCCAAATGGAGTGGGCGGCATTAATCAGCCAAAGGGGTGAGTACACGCGTCGTCGCTCAGGATGGATTAGGAAGCACATCATGACTAACATTCTAGCTACAAATGCTT
Source organism: Timema poppense (assembly GCA_902141375.1). NCBI lineage: Eukaryota > Metazoa > Arthropoda > Insecta > Phasmatodea > Timematidae > Timema > Timema poppense. Next base: position 26,229 of record CABFOV010003282.1, on the reverse strand, counting down.
AGATTAAAAAAAATGATTTGAGATTTAACAACCTAAGGCTGCTTCGATGTGCTTCCTCATTTATCCAGGGTAAGATCATTTAAATAACCTATCATAATAAAAGATTTGATTTTAGCTTTTAAAACATGTTTTTATTTGCACTAGAAAATGAATATACTTCTTTGATTATGTGTCAAACACATTATTTTAAATTTAAAAGTAAATAAATAAAAAAATGATGTTAATCCACCTTTATCTGGGCAAAAACTATCACTTTATATCAAAGCAAAATTTTGTATTGAATAAAATACAAAAAAATACTTGTATTTAAAGGACCTAGTGAGAAACTTGCTTCTGTGGCTGTAATGTCTAAGGTGCTACTGTCGCAGTTAACTAGACCACCGATGACGGGAAGATTTAGGTTCTAATCTGGGTTGGGTGTACTGAGGCGGTTTTTTCAAAAATAGTTTTTCACTCTTTTTCTCTGTCCACACAAATTCGGGTACAATTCCTCTAAATTTTACCATGCTAATCCATTGGGAGATGTTGAGGATTTTATATGGAATCTTAATCAATTTTAAATAAATATATGTTTGATTTAAGTGGGTTTTTTTCCTCCTATTTCCAATAAAAATATTACAAATTCACTTGTCCAGCTTTAGTATGCAGTAGTGTACCTTTTAACATATAGGTGATGGATTAAAAAAAAATTAATACTTACAGTGACCCTGGAGATTAACATTTTACGCAATGCCAGAGCGTAGCTTACCAAGTAGGTGAAGGGGATGGGTTGGGGGAGGCTGCATGTATACAGGCCAAGAGTTCCCACTAGGCCCACTAGGACTGGGCCAAGAGCGTAGCTCGATAAGTGGCACAACAGAGATGAGGTTAAAAAATCCCCCAGAAACTTCTATGTTAATGTCAAAGCTTCTTTTTTGAAATGTTACACTTGCCTGTAGCCCGTAGGTAAACTGTGGTGTTCGATTTGAGCATAAAGATCAAAGCGTTCACGGTGTCAAGAAATTTGAAACTCTAAAGCTGTGGTAGTGGAAATGGGCAGCGGCATTGTATGATTCATTATCTGACCAAATACTAATGTATAGTTTATGCCATTTTGCATAAATATTTCGAGACTGCGGAACAAATAGAAAACTTTACCTTCATTCTATATTGTGCATAAATTATGTGTCTATCTTCAACGATACTCCACCAGGCTACAAGACTGTCCAGAGGTAGCCGGGGGTAGTGAAACCCTTTGTTGTATGTGTTCGTGAATCATAAAACCCATCATTCATTGGAACCCATCAATCATTGGGACCCATCCTTTGTTCCTGTTTAGAAGCTTTATTTTTAATGTTGGTTAAAAAACAAACAAAAACACTTGAAGTAGTTTCAGACCACTTTATTGGCCAGTGTAATGAGTTTGTTTTGGTCAAACAAACTGAAGTTCGGTTTACTTTCCGTAGTATAGTGACTGCAGAAGACTGGCCCGTGAGATGTTAGTCAGGTGAAGTATCATATTCGACCAACGGAATCAAAGTGATTGGAGTTGAACTGGAAGGAAGAAAACAAGACTGCGTGACCTGCCCTCTAGCGGCACATATGGCGGGTTCGGAGTCCAAGAGAACATGGTGATGGTAGAGTGACATCATACTCTACAGTAGCACTGGGTTGGGGGTTGAAAACTCATTGGGTTTGAGATGCACTTGCCTTTGTCGCAACCGCCTGACCCGGACAGGAAAAGAGGCTCCCCACCTCTGCCTGCGAGATGTTTCTCGTCCGGTAATCCTGGCGGAGTGCCTCCTCGTGGCAGCACAAATGGATGACGAGACCTTATACAGTAAGCGAGTTTCCACTTGAAAAGTTGCCGACTTATATAAGGTGTCACACAAGTGACATGGCAGTGTTCTTATTGTCTATAGGTAGCCATTTGAATAACCTTAGCGATGTGTACTTAACCTTTTTATATGTTTAAACTAAGATCTTTGACTTACAGTTACACCACTTTGGCTTTCACCGGACACCGGCTCAATTAAGTGAATGTAAAGTAAAATTGATCTTCTTAATACTGGTGCCATCAAAGGATTTTCTTTTATGTACAGCCGAGTTTTTCAATAAAATTATTTTTAATCAAATGATGAAATGATCAAGAAAATTTGTGGAGAGTTATATGCAATTACATGCAAAATGTGAGGGCTATGTTTTTACATAAAGCAAGAGGTTATTTTTTTCATAATTATTTTTTTCTTTAATATCCTTTTACTCGCTTTACTTTTCTGTACTAAAATGATTTCCCTATTGAAATAATGTATTGAAGAACGTAAATTTTAGTTTCTAGAGTGGATTAAATTTACTTTCTATGACACTAACTCGTGAATTTGAATGACAATAAAATAAGTGGGATGCTAGGAATAAGGAAGTAAAAAATCAGATTGCACAGAAAAATTTTTGATAGTTCTAATGGAAGAGATGATGAAAACATATCCGTTGAAATTTATGTTAAAGAAAAAGATGTAGATACTTGTTCCTCTTTTGTTCCTGATTCGGATCCTGCTCTATGAAATATTCGTGAGCAGTTACAATATTATGTTACTCCCTATGGAGTATCACAAAATTATGTATTTGTACATTATTATTATTAGCACCGCGTCTTACTACCCGTTCGGGTTATACGCACTTACGCTAATGTGTAATGGTAGGGTGATTGTGAGATGAAATGAAGGACCTACAGTTTAACGTGGAATCCGAACCACGGTGGAGGCCTGGCATTCCACACTCTCACAAGTTGTGGTTAATACACGTCTTGTCAGAGGTGAAGGAAGGGTTTGGAAATCAAATAAATCTGTGCCGGGACCGAGGATTGAACCCCGGCCGCCAGCACAGAAGTCTGACACCTTACCCATAGACCACCAGGTCACCTGTATTTGTATAGAATATATATAGTGTATATCTTATTTACTTTAAAATTGTTTCCATCAAAATGTGTACCCCTTTCCTTTATATAACTACATATTTAAAGTTGTTTTTTTTCAGTTGAGCTTCTGAAGATGAGATAATTGTATTATATTTGGAGAAAGTATAGGAAAGGTGAATAGAAACATATAAAAGGGTCAAACACAATATAGCTTTTAAAGTGAAAAGAAGAACACAGTTCACACTTTACATTGATGCCAATGGACAAAGAGGTATTGATTGCCTCTTAAAGAAAATTGATCATTACCGCCCAAACACCCGACCTAGGTTTCATTCTATCGGAACTAATCAGGGAGGAGTGTGAGATGCGCAACGCAACTTCCTAAAAGAGGAAACCAAAAACAAAAGGGAGAAAATGGAAAATTGTAAAGAATGATAGGACACATAGATAGTAACATGTAAAAGGTATAACATGAAGGACAAACACAGGAAAAGGACATTGGATGCGAATATATAATATATTTCAATGAGGAAAACCTCTTTTCGCTTTATGAGGCAACTGTATTATATTTAGAAGAACATATAGAAAAGGTGAATAAAAACAAATAAAATGGACGAAAACAATATGACTTTTGCAATGAAAAGAAGAATATAATACAATTCAGGTAGAAAAATAACTTTCTGCACACATTTTCTTTACAAAATAATAATGTGGGTTGTGTAACAACTATTTTTGTTCTGATGGCAGCATCTGTCACTTCATTGCTGAATATGGGATCTGTATAAAATGAACATCCTCCATGTGTGGACACCCCAAAAGTGTATTTTTTAAATTATGTTATCAAGTAGGCATAAGTATCCTGAAAAGAGATAAAAACAAGTTTTAATAAAGTTGGTAAAAAGAAACAACAAAGCAACAATTAATGTTTTATAGCATGTCCAAACAAACAATTCATGACTTGAATTAATAAAGACATTAATTTTGTATTCTGATGGTGCAGCTTATTGTTTAAGAAGTTTATGAGGGTATCAAAACATGGCAAATTGGCACACAGTAAAATTGTCATTCAAACGGCAATACCCCCCAAATAAATACATTCATTTATAATTAATATTGCCTAAAATCGTTATGTTAAGATGTTGACACTTGTTTCTAGCTTATATAGAATACTGTATCAATAAAATCATGTTAAGTCAATTAGGTACAACATTTTCCCACAATCTGAAGAAAATATCTGAAATGGTTTGATATATTTAGCTGTAGAACATAAAAGAATCAATTTTACAAAGTAATGTTTAAATAAGTTTCAAACAATTAATAAATTAGAAACTTTATTATGCAAAATTAAGGCTGAGAATGAATACAGAAATGTGAAAGAAAAAAAAAAATCTTACAGTATACAAGAGTAACAAATCAAACGCCATGTCAAATTAACACATGCAGTAACATTTGTCAATAATAATAAAAAAAGTTAATTGATAAACTGATCCTAGGTAGACATTATACATTCGTACGTACATAATTAATTATGCCGTTCCCTTAAAGGGTAGGCAAGAAACTGTGCATATAGCTAAAAAAACAACAACACAGTACTTTATCCATCCTCACTACCTCTCTCCACATTTCTCTATCCTAGCATAATGCCTTTGTTTCAATCACAGCCATACAGTGAGGAGACACACATGCTCTTTAATTCTTAAAACTATTAATGTTTCTCTTTTTAACACATTCATCTACAATATTTAGCCACGTTTATATGGCCTAACCTTTACTTTTTATCCACACACACTACCTTCATATATAAGCTTCATCACTCAATCAAAACTCATCTTCTCAACATGCCCAAAAAAAACATAAGAAACTTATTTCAGATTGACTTATTGATTTCCTTTTCAAACCACCCTCCTTCAGCAGCCATTCATTACTGACCCTGTCAATGGGTTTTTCCACATACATTTCTTAGATATCTCATTCCAACCACATTCACCTTAATCTTGTATTTCTCCTGACAAAACCATGCTTAACACCCATAAAGCAATGTTGGTTCTATCATACTCTTATATTATGTCATGTTTTTACAAAATCATTAAATTAATTTAACAGTTTTCCATTTATACTAAGTTTAATATCATTTCCTGATTCATCCTTATCAAAAACTATCATCTTAGTTTTAAAGAAATTTTCATGAAGATCCACTCTGTTTGTCACCATATTCAAAGGATTTAATGCATTCTACAAGTCATTTTCACTCTCAGACATTATAAGAGCATCATCTGCATGAAACAGCACTCTCACATTCACACAGTCCATTTGTATAGCAACCGTGTCCTCACCAGGATCCCTCATACAATTATCCATGACAACATTAAGCAACCATGGAGACATAACAAAACCTAGGCTAACAACCTGTGCAATGCTAATCCATTCGCTCAAAGCTCCATCCGATCTAAAGCACAATTTACTTCCATCATATACTGTCATAATTAAATTTACTAGCCATGCATCCACACCAAAGTCTTTAATAATAACATTCCATAACATACTCCTATTCATCTGATCGTACGCTTTCTCCATATAAACGAATGCACAATAAACTTTTTCCTTACTGCCAAACAATTCTCAATCACTTGTTGCAATGCAAATTTTTGGTCCATGCAACTTCTACCTGGAATCAAACCCCATTCCACACCCACAGTTTTTTCAAGCACCCTCTCAATTAAAACTTTCCCAAAAACTTTGCCTGGAATACTCAACTAATTAGCCTATAATTCTTCCATTCACTCTTGTTGCCCTTGTCTTTGTACAAAGGAACAATGACAGCATTTTTACAGCAATTATATGTCTCCAGTATAATGGTAATTAAAAGGCTTTTTTTTTTGTTATTTTAGATAACTGAATGTATGTTCAAATACATTGTTATGTGTCACCTACGGAGATTGTCATTAACACTATACTAAGTCATCAGGTGTTGATTTTTTTATAATATACCTAAGATATTTACTCAAAGGTCTTGGACATGCTGTATCGAGCATTTGAGAATATTTACTTCCCAACTTTCCTTGAATATGATGAGAAGAAATTGCCGCGAACATTCTCATAGTGTTTTAGGCCAAACCTACGATTTTAATGGATATAAATGTCGGCAGCTCAAAATAGTTTAATAACAATGACATTTGTAATCTTTTATTTTTCCATTAATGTGTTTTGTTTAATCAATGTGATTATACTTAAATTGCATTACAAATGTATATATGGTGGAGTAGATTACTGGATTATATATAATGTAGATCTTTTTGATAGTATTTTTAGCAAAGATAAAGTCAAATGTATTGTTTGATAAATATTATTATTAAAATGTTCAATGGAACACAATATAATTTGAAAATATCAATAGCGATATTAGAATTAGGTGCAGTAAACATCTGGGACTGAAATGAGATATCTACGCTTTGAAGTTGGTTTTTAAGAGAAATAGGAGAAACTGATAATGTACCTTAGTTTACCCTGAAAGGTAGCAAAGCTTATTATAAAGATCCATAGTGTAAAGACTCAAGTTGAGACTGCTATCTTTCAGGGTAAATGAAGTGTACATTCTAGTATTATTACAAAGTATATATATTGAGTTTCTTAAATACTTACAATCATGCCATTCGTTTGCGCGGAGGCGAATCTAACAGTTTTTCCAAAGGTGAAAACTCTGAACACACATTTTTGCCAATAGCTATCATTTTATCATCTGTTTTAGTTTCAATTGAGACTGGTTCTCCAACATCTGAGTTTGAAAGGGAAGAAAGATCAACTTCACAAACACCTAGCTCTCTCAAAGCTAGTTTCACCTGTGAGAATAAAACAATGCTTGTAATATTATCATTGAACAAAATTGGAAAAAGGAAGAGGAATTATTGGTAGCATCAAAGTCAGTACACATTCCAGTCATACAATATTTGAACAAAAACATTTAGATATATTTATAAATACTGTTTAAGAATCCCCCACCCTCTCCATTCATGAATTTGAATTTGCCAGATTTCATAGTAAAATAAACTTTTTTCTGGTGGTGTGTGCTGGTTGTAGCTTGATATTTCCTGCATATAATTGGAAGCATTTAGCAAGTTTATTTATTTCAGATATTCAGCCAATGTTTCTGCAACTTTTCAGACAAAAGGATTGTCAAATTTTGCATTAAATTGTCTTATATTTAAAATTTGAGCAATATTCATCATTTGCATCTGAGGCAGTTGTAAATGAATATTCAAAGTGTATATGTTTTGAATAAGCTTGTTCAAATAGGCCGTATTTGTTGTTAAAAATGTTTTATTGAGAAACTTGATTTATCAATTTTAACAAGGTTTGGAGAATTTCACTTCTCATTCGCCACACCTGTGGCTACATTGGAAAATATGTTACCCGCCTCTCTGTTAGACCATGTGACACCCAATACAGATGCAAAGGAATTAAAACTAATAGTAAGGGATATAAAGGCTTAGTTATGTGGCTAATTGGTAGTAAATATTACCAACAAACAAATGTGTTTGCATTTTCTAATAAGTTCTTATGAAAATTGGACTGTACAAGATTAGACTGATTGAATGAAAACTTGTGGGAATAGTTTATTAGGAGTTGGTCAGTAATTGTTTGTAAGAGTTTATTTATATTTGGTGTTAAAAATTACAGTATATTATTTTCTTAGACTTATTCTTACTATTAGTTGTGGATTTATCAATCAAATAAATTAGATGGTCCAAAGAGTGAGTTTCTTGCCTTACACATATACATTTTTAAATTCATTGTCATTATTTCTTCTTTCAATTTTTTTTAGCGCTATTTCCCAATCTTCCAAATATGCTATTAATTGTTTTGAGAATATATCAATGCATATTAATTTACTTAATAGATACAAAATATTCAATTTTTTTTTTTTCACAATGCAACTTTAATTCTTCATATTTAAGTATAAGCTAATTTATACTTTGTCAAAGTACCGTATTGGCTCGAAAATAGGCCGCCCCTAAACTTTTGACACCTTTTAGAGAAAAAACAATATTCCCACTTAAATATGATCAGTGTATTAAATCATTTGAAAATAGAAATTGTTTAATGGTAGGTGCTTACACTTAAAATTAGGTTACTTAAATAAAATCCCTTTCATAGAAAAAACTCACAATATTTACACTTAAAATGATATCACTTGGAAATAAAAAAGTAAGTTATTCATACTCAAAATTAAATCACTTGGGGAAAAAAAGGTAAGTTGTTTACACTTAATTCCCTGGCTAAAACCCGCTCTTTTTTCAACATGATCCGTCATATTGCACTTATGAATTTAATACATGCACTAAATTGTTCTCACAGTAGAATAAATGTTCTGAATATAATACACGCACTAAATTATTGTTCTCACAATAGAATAAATGTTCTGAATTTAATACGCATACTAAAGCCTGTATCACACGACACTAGCTCGTACTTGAAATCCAGTGCGCTAGCTAGCACGTCATCATATAGCGTCGTTGTGAATCAGAAAAAGTATACTGGTTCTGCCACTTGGTACTGGCTACCATACTAGTTGTGAGGATAGAACATGCGCTATTTTTTAACTAGTTTCAACACTAGTCTGTGTAATTCAACCAATCAATGCGCGCTGAGACAGTTGTATAGAGAAATTGTATAAATGACGCCAACATGGTCATCGGATGTGATTTTGTTATTGGCAGAAAATTATTCTAAACATTCTTGTTTATATGATACCAAATTGCCACAATATGACAATATATTTAATATAAATAAATTTAATTTAAAGCATGTCATCTAAAAACGACAGACTGTGTTCCAGACCCAATTTTAATCTAAATAAACTTGATAGCATCCCAAACTTGTTTTTTTTTTAGAATATATAGTGTGCGTAGGCCTAAAAAGAACATTTTAGTATCAAGGATACTGTACTTGGACACCCATGGGCTTAGGGACCCCTGACCACATTGTAAATAAATGAGTACAAATTTAGTGAGATACTAACGTTTGTCACCCCGAATGTATCATATTTAGCATCCTGCGACCATTATTTAGTCTTTCACAACCAGTCCCGCGTTCAAATTCTTTTTCCTACGCTCCTTCTCATAATTTTCAACATCTTTATTAGTAATTAATACAGCTGCTGCACCTAAAATTAATCTCTGACGTTCGATAAATATTTGCACTAGAACCTAGTACCAAACTAGCAGCGTGTGAATACTCTAGTTCCGTTTCCATTGTACTAGCTAGTATACAGATATCTAGGCGCTAGCTAGCACACTTGAGTTCTAGTACAAACAAGTGTCGTGTGATAGTAGCTTAAGTTATTGTTCTCACATTAAAATAAATGTTGACCAACATATTGAAACAAAATCTCACTAGAAATATTTAAGCTCCCTTTACCAAAAGTGTATATAGCCGATAGAATGCGCTAAAAAATAATTTTATTTTGCAGCCATTATGGCTCAAATATTGTACACACATATAAGATAGTAATTCTTCATCTATTTTTAAATAACTTTACCAACTGTCATTATTTATCTATTTTTAAAAAACTTTGCCAACTGTCATGGTTTATCTATTTTTAAATAATTTTGCCACTATCAAGGTTCATTTATTTTTAAATAGGGGTGGCGATATATATCGATTTAACAACATGCATATCCTATAGGTACAACATTCAATGCGTATTACCTAAGAGTGTGATTATAGGCTGCATTAAAGTTTTATGAGAGCTGTTTCTTGGAAAAAATGTGGCTTATTTTCAGGCCTATACCATATATAGAATGTGTTTACCAATGATTCAAATCAGACTAAAAATTGGAACTATTGTCTTATTTAGTGGTTATATTTTTCTAAACAAAAAATAAATCAATTAACCTACTTGAGAAATATAAAGTATGTTGCTGTTTGAAAACAATTTTAATGATTTTATAAGGCTCTAGTAGCATTTCCTTTTAGATTAAGAATTGGGTCCTTCGAGAACTTTAAAAAATCCTCATTGCTAGACAGTTTGTTTTATTGAATATTTTTATCTATTTAGAGACCTACATTTACATAAAATATTAATGAATGCTTAAAAGGAAAGAACTTACATCTTCTGTTGTCATGTGTGGAGGTTGGACACAAGGAACTATCTTGCCAGGTTTTAAATGAAGAATGATATCTTTCAACTCTGAGAAAGAAGAGTGTGAAGAATAGCAAACACGATCAATGTCAGAATCACTATAAAAAAGTTTCTGAAAACATAAACAAAATTAATTAAACAATTTTTAAAATATGAAAGAGTTTGAAGAAGGTACTTCACATTATAAAACTAGATAAAATCAATGTTGCTAAATATGTTTAAAAGTGAGTGGAGACTGTAAGGTTGGGAATAGTCCTACGAACAGTGACAAATTAGTGAAACTATGCAGGAAATGATTCCTTAAGGCTCCTATAGGAAAATTACATCTAGCTGCAGGACAACTTCTCATGCCATAGCCCCTAAGAAACAAGGACATGGTTGATGACCAGGACATTAAGCTGCTTCCCTGGCTACCATGTAATCCAGACCTCAACCCTATTGAAAACTTATGGAACATAATGGCATATCGATTGGCAAAACAGAAGCCTAAAAATGGAGTGTAATTGAGACCATAGCCTATGGCTAAAAGTGATGTGCGAAGAATGTATGAAGCTGATCCCCTCCATGCCTGACAAGACCAAAGCATGCTACAAGGTTAGAGGGGGTCCTATTGACTACTAGACATGGTGATGTTACCCATTTTTTTTAAAATCTATTCAGTCCTAAAGATTACTTGAAATTGTAATGTTACCCCTTTTTTTTAAATTTCCTGAGTCCTAATGATCATTTAACATGGTAATGTATTTTTGTTGTTGTGATTTTCTAAGTAAATACAAATATTGAAATGTGTATAATTGTGTTTTTAATGGGTGGTTTTATACTTTTTTCTGACAATGTATTACTTTCAACTAATAATAATTGAAATGATAAACCTATAATTTATTCAGAAAAATGATTTAACGTTCTTAAAGTTATTTTTATTTTCTGGTATAAAATGAAGTTATCTAAAAATATTATCATATTCTTTAAATTGAAAAATGACCCCTGAACACCAGAATTGAGCTTGGGACCTTTGACATAATACGCCAATGCTCTTTCGGTGTCCAAGGTCATTCTTCACTCATATTTGAAGGAAGAGTCTGTGGTGGCTGTCCGGGTCAGCTACATATGATTGATCAATTGAGTTCACGAAATACCAGATAATGCAGCCACCTTGCTTGGGAGAGCTTTATGCTGCCAATAGTACAATGATAATTGTACAAGTGCATATATTATGATGGATTGAATAGCCGATGGATTGGATAGCCAAGCTCTGCTTAAAATGTGAGTGAAAAATGACCCTGGGCATGTGATGACTCCTGCAGGGCTATTATGATCACAACGCAAAACGAGTTTGTGACCGTTGTCAGAGAGACACTAGGCTTTGCGTCAAAAGTTATTATGGTCGACCACTTTGCAAAAGCAAAATCAATACGAGCGCAAGTATTTTCCTAGTAGAGTGACACTAAGTTGCACAGACATTTTACTTGTCCTTTGGTTTGCGTTACAAGGTTATGTAAGATAGGTTTTGTAATTTATTAGGTGTTTTGTGTTACCTCATTTAAAATTGCCATCTCATTAGCTCTATATAAAAATCTCAAAACTTTTTATGTGTGTTTCACATTATCTAAATAGGCCTATTTCAAAGTGCAGGTCAAGAACAAAGAATGTTAAAAGAATATTTTCTTCGAAACATAAAACTATCAACACACTGATAATTGAGACATTACAATATTAAGATTAATTGTTCGTAGGTTTCAGAGTAGGTGGAGGTTAGTTAGGCTTCAACATATTTGAGATGTTAGTAGTCTGCTGACCCACCTCATGTGGCAACATTGATCAAGAAGTTAATCTCTTTGATCTAATTTTTCAATGGGGGGGAGTTCGGGATTTGAATTCAATCTGAGTGTGATGAGTGGTTTTATTTTTCTAAAGGTTTTCCCACTCCCCCTCTACACAAATCTGAATATGTTTATTCTATAACTCACTCTTTATCATCTATACCCTATTAGGGTAAAATACGTGGATAGACCGGTTGACAATAAAATAAAAAGGTAGGCCTAATCTGTTTATAATGCCTCGACAAAACTTTAATAATGTAATCCTATTAAAACTGAACCGTACATACAGAAATAATTACTTTCCACATTAATTTGAGTTGTAGGCCTATAAAATATCAGCCAAGACTGGAAATAACCAAAATAAGCACACAGGCTTACTGCGGTTTGGTTTAGGCCTAGGTTTTTTAATCATAAAAAGTTTACTAAATTTATATGAAACTGATAATTAGTAGTTAGACCTATTTATCCTGAAGTGAATAAATTTCAAACAACTCATTATAAAGAAATATAATATCCTTATATTCTTAATCACTTAACTTAAGTCACAAGAATTCCCTTTAAATAAAATATGCATTTTATTATTTTTAGCCATCCAAACCACCCTCTCGTTTACTTTACTGTTAACTTAGTAGGCCGACTGGATATAAATGCCCATTGTTTTGACATTAAGTTGTCAAAAATATTCAATGTACACATTTTTTTTGGGAGTTCTTGAATTCTTTCATAAACTTGAAATAACTAGTTTTATTTGCTAAGATCTTCACACAACATTCAACACTTGTTCCAGTATCAACACAAATATATGTAAAATAAAGCATTGGGTCGTAAAGCATACATATTACAAAAAAACATTGTTTCTTTATTGGCAACTTTTCATACTAATTCATTTCCTCGTGTGACATTACTATTTGAATGCAAATTTCACATTATGATTTTTTAACTAAAATATGTTGTGTGTATTGAATAATGTAGGCCTAGTATTTTTTCATTTCAAGCTGCAGGCAAACAAAATTATGCAAGAGATTTATTAAATTAAGCTTGGTTAAATCTTTCTTGCAAATAATGTGACTTGTGATCAGCTGCTTAGGAAAATAAAAATATATGAATAATATTCATTCATGAATAACAGCATTCTTGAAATAAATGTACCTAATTTCTAGCTTCTACCTTCTTAAAAGGTAATATTATTTGGAAAAATGTTACCAACTGTTGACACAAACTGATTTTATTCTGTGCGTTGACGCTAGAAGCAAAGTCGAAGCTAAAACTAGCAGACGATACAAAGTGTGGTGGTCATAATAACCCAAACACTATCTTTTCCTTGAAAGTGAAGCTAACTAGCAGTAGCAACTAACTTTGCGTCAAATGGTCATAATAACACTGCTGGATAGCTCAGTGGTTTAGAGTATTGGCATACTAAGCTAAAGATCACGGTTTTTATTCCCTTGTCCAGGTGTCCTTTATCAATTTGAAGAATATTATATTAAGATGCGGCTATAAACATAGTTAGCAAATGTAATAGCGTGAGTATTCAATCCATCATAAAAATATTAAACTTTGCAGAACTAACATTGATATGACTTGATTACACAAATATACAAGTTTATTCTAGTAAACATACCATAGTTTCATCAATCTTATTTTTAAATATCATTGCTGACGGTTTGATTGTCTTAGTATGTATTTCTGAATCATCAGATTTGTTGATAAAGCCAGAAAGCACCTTTTGCAGCTCATCCTGTGAACAGCAATGAACATTTTACTTAGTTTGAATCCAACATAAATCTGTTTTTATTAGACTAGAAATGATATATGGTATATAGCCTAAGGGTAAAGGAATATGTGGGCAGTCTACATTTACTACTGCATTCTACTCTAAAGGTAAAAGTTAACTATTATTAATATTATTACCACCGCGTCTTACTACCCGTTCGGGTTATACGCATTTACGCTAATGTGTAATGGTAGGGTGATTGTGAGATGAAATGGAGGATCTACAGTTTAACGTGGAATCCGAACCACGGTGGAGGCCTGGCATTTCTCACATTCACAAGATGTCTTGATAGAGGTGAAGGAAGGGTTTGGTAATCAGATAAATCTTTGCCGGGACCGAGGATTGAACCCCGGCTGCCAGCATAGAAGTCTGACACCTTACCCCTAGACCACCAGGTCACCTACGTAAAAGTTAACTACTGATCGATAATGAAGTTAGAGTATTCTCTGCAATCCAGTGTCATATTCTTATTTACTGTGGCGACTAACTAGGTCTACAATAATTAGCAAATGCTGTTGTCTCCACACCCTTCATTTTCTTCCTATGTTGTCATTCCTTTACCTCCATTTGGAAGTGATCACATTTTGTCATATTTGCTTATCTCACTTTCATACTATTTCATCAAAACTGTCTTTATAATCCATCCAATGTATTTCCTGCTAAGAAGACCATACAGTTCAATTCTCAGTGAGTGATCCAGAACATCTCATGGATTGTTGGACCTGTGTCCTAAAGTAATGTATTTATGCGTGTTTAACTTCATATTGTAGTCTGTAGTGGACAAGTTGAGTAAGTAATCAAGAGTGTGCGATTTTATCAATGAGTTTACCATATAAAAACCAATTTCTTATGTTATGTTGTTTGTTTGTAATCAACTTACTATATCTATCATTGGCATAATTCTGGTTGTCTATTGACCTGAAAGCTTCTTAATTCAGAAATGGCTTAGTTTTGACAATATGTTCTCACATGTCTATTTCATACCCTATGTCAAATAATATTAATTTTAGCTTCTAATATATATATTACATTATACATACATATATTAACATTATTGATCTTCCTATATAAATAATAAATTTCAGGGGTGTCCAGTTAATCCCAGGGGTNCATATTTATAAGCCCTTGATTGCCACCACGTCTACGATAGATGGACTTAAGTTGCATTTGTGCAATATGCATGTGGTAGCATGGTTTAATAACAATTACAAACTTGAAGATCTCAGTGAATTTATTCTGACGTAAATAGCATTTACAAATGCATCTTGGATTTCAGAGATTTTAGAAAATATAACTCAACTAAAGCAGAGGTGAGTCTAGACTGCAGTGATGATTTACTAGCATCTTATCAAGTCTCAAGAATGTTCAATTTTAATTTATGTTAGTTTAAACAATGATGATTGATTGATGATATGCTGGCAATATTTTGAACTAGAGTATACTTGATTATGTTAGGAAAAATATAAACAGTTGACTAACAATATTTGTGATTTTTAAATATTTCTGTAAAAGGTGTAACTGCTTAAAGTTTAATGGTATACTGATTTTTTTTTGTAAATTATATCATCCTATAAACCACATCTACAATACACTTTATAAACAATTATAATTAACTTTGGAATAGTCAAATACATGTGTTTTTTTTGTTAAGCCTAAGTATGACTAGAACAAAATTTAACTACACTAATGAGTCACCTCCTAAACCCACCTAACTTTCTTGGCAATAAATAAATTGCTTAGTTAGGATTCAGAGCTCTTCCCTTTGTTTAGTACTCATCAGGTTTTCCCTTCCCACGCAATATCGTGTTAGAGTTGAGTATTCCCATCTCTCACCAGCAACCTTACTTATACACTGTGAGATACCAATTTTTCCAAGTTATTTTGAACCAACAAAATTAAGTCAATGTTATCTACCATATAAAACCAGAAAGATATAACACAAACTTACTGTATCATAACAATGTATTCTGCTTAGTTTTGGGTCATTTGTTACAGCGTCCTTAATTTCAGGAACACATTTATAGAAAGAATAAACTCTATCCGAGACATGGACCTTGGTGTCAAATTCATTGGCTACAATTCTAAAGAGATACTCTGACCCATATAAAGCTGTAAAAATCAAAAATCAATTAACATAAATTTTGTTTATACACTCGTATGCTACAATGTTTAATTTTAATTTCTTTTAAAATCAAAATCAAAGCCAAGTGAGATTTAGGGTGAAAGTTTTAGTGGCAAATGAACACAACTAGGATTTAACCTACTTCGATGGCCATATGGTCTAAAAAAAGGGGGGGGAAAAAACATAAGATTTGTAATTGAATACT
The DNA here is from genome assembly GCA_902141375.1 of Timema poppense. Classification (NCBI taxonomy): domain Eukaryota; kingdom Metazoa; phylum Arthropoda; class Insecta; order Phasmatodea; family Timematidae; genus Timema; species Timema poppense. Next base: position 10,277 of record CABFOV010003282.1, on the reverse strand, counting down.
AGGAAATTTAAAGATTTCTTATACATAAGGAATATTAAAATTTCAATGTAGAGTAATATTAACAATTTAATAATCAAAAAACTTCTTATGTCAAGAAATATTTTAAGGTTTCGGTAAAAGAACATATTTTGTTTAGACTTACATTTTTTTAATGGTTTATAGATATGGTAGGCTGTGAAATATTTCAAAAACTCTGTTAGCTATTTTTTTAAATATACAAAAGATCAAGGTAAGTGAAAAGGATTTTATTTTATTCAAAGTATGAACCAGTTGTAGCCTATTTGACCTAGCCCTGATTCGAGCCATAGAAATGAAGGAGCTAAGGATTTGGGGTTACTATCTGGTATGGAAGGATCACCAAGTAGACTTAGATTTGACAGAAGCATTTTTACTTTCTCATATAGATAAATTATTGTAATCACTATAATTTTCTGTCTAAAGATTATCATGAATCTTGACATTTATGTTGCCCTGAACCTAAGGAAAATTGGGTTTTACAAATGTGTCTGTTCCTGTGAGTTCGTCCCTGAGCTATAGGTGAAATAATTTAATCAATTTGATTGTTAGATTCATATCTAGGTGCATTTTGTTTATTTTGATTCTAGCCCTCTATTTAACATGTTGAGCCAAGCTGAAATGGTCAAATTTACTCCTCAGACTAAATAAACTTTTTGGCCACAATCAACTCGTAACAAAACCTACATTAATGGAAAATGGGAAAAAAAAATTATTTTTATATATAGTTGTCAAAAATTGAGTTTTTTTTTTACTGAGATCCATTGGCCCACTTCCATACAGGTGAATATTTTTATGGTGTTCACAGCTTAATGGTAGCCCCCAATCCCCCCCAATGGGACACACTAATTTTTAAAATCATGTAATTCATTTTATTAGAAAAAAAATCATAATGATGATATTTTGAAATAAAATGTTTTATTATATATCCAGAGATGTTCAAAATGGAGAAAATTTGAAAACATACTTTATTTGCATTTGAATGACTGTAAAAAAAAAAAGGAAAGACCAAGGGTGCAGGTATGTTTTCTGAACCCAATGCGGTCCCACTCAATAGCTATACCCACATTAATAAGGCTGTAGAAAAGATGAGAAACAAATTACGTTTATGGTCATAAAGCTCACGCTGGTCTGAGTCGAAAATTCACTTGCAGGGCTATGGACCGCATAAGTGATACCTAATATGTGAGCATTTGATATTTTTTTTAAATGGCTACAACGTTCATGTTAAAAATGAGTTCTGTGGAATGTTTTACATGATAAATTAGAAAGATCTTTCACAAACTATAGTAGACCATATAATAAAGTATTTACAATTGTGTCACACCAACTATTATCAAGTATTACCATGAATTTAATTGATAATGAACAACTAAAGCATACTATTTAGACTTATTCAAGAATAATAATAATAATATTTAGCACCACGTCTTACTACCCGTTCGGGTTATACGCTTTAAGTACTAATTACTCTAATGGATGGAATTGGGAAGGTTGTATTAGAGGAAGTGAACCCACATTTGCGTGGAGGGAGAGTGGAAAACCATTTAGTAAAAACCACCCCCAGTTCACTCGACCGAGATTCGAACCTCGATCTCCCCGCCCTCAGCAGTCGAGCTCAACACAACGAGCGGGTTAGCCAACTATGCCACCGGGGCGGGTTTATTCAAGAAAATCATAGATAATTATAACAGCAAAATGGTGAAGTAGAGAATTTGGTACAAACCTTTATTAATTTCAGTCTAGTGAATGTAGAATATATATTTAGTAGTAAGTTATTTCACAATAGTACAGTACTTTACTTTACATCCGTTATCGTTTCCAGCCTGGGTCAGTATTTTATTCAAGTCATATATTTTCCACTACAGGCTTGCTAGGCCTGTTGTAGCTTCATATGCCTTATAATCTAACTTAATACTATGACAGGGACAACATCCAGTCCTCGGCTGTTAATTCATCACCGTGAAAGGGTAACCCACATTTCACCAATGATAAATTTTTCGGCCATGCCGGGGATTGAACCCAGGACCCTTAGCTCAGTAGACAGACATGCTAACAACCGAGTTAAGGTGTCGGATTCACACTAGTACTATAGTCTAAAAATATTTTTAGTGGAAGGAATGGCCATTTAGCTGATTTTTGGATACCTATTGTAATCACGCTTTAAACTCCTGGGCTACCAGATATATTCTGAAATTCAAAAGTATTTTTTTACTTACATGAGAATTGTGGCTTTAATCACCAATATGAATACAAACAAAACTGCAGAGCTAGAAATTTTACATAATACTAATTCAAATAAACTTTTCTTTCTGTGTGTGTGTGAGCAAAATTTAGGCTGTTTCAGTATCATTTATTTTTTCATTTATTTTTTCAGTTTAGTCCACTATATTTAGTCTTTATAATGATCACACATGCTCCAATGAAAAACCACCACAAAAAATAGTAAAACATAAAATATACTTCAATTTGTGTGTATTCCCTATTTTCAAAATCAGTAATGGCTGTTGTCACGCAACACTTTTGATGTGTGTTTTCATCATACTCGACTTCATAGTATTTAATTTGGTTCAATACTGGTGTTGAGGTAGAATAAACGGTGCAGTTTTATATCATGATTTTCCCAGTAAGCGTATTCCAAAACTTTAAGATGCTAGAGTTGCATATGAGCATCCTGGTTTGACATAATCAGAGTTTATTTTTAGATATTCAAAATCAATTTCATTAGACACATAGTCATCTTGTAAAGTTAGTCTTCTTTGTCTTCTTCTTCTTCTACTACATAAGCTGATAAATTATAATATTCATTAGGCAAGAACTATAAATAGTAGGTAATCGCTTCTTGTTTATTGTAATTATCAACAGCAGAATTGTTAAGCCCCTTTGTTAAAGATGATACCTTGAAATAGATTGCAAACTTGAGAGCATTTAAATCTGACCTCTTTACAGCTGCCCCTTTCATTACATATTTAGACAAATTCACAAGAAAAAGTTTAAGTAGATAATACCAACAGGTGAAGAATCCGTCAAGATGGGAATAAGACTATTTTTATCCAATTGTCACCCTCGATACTAGGTATAAAGATTATTTCCACGCAAAAGTTGTACTTTGTAAAAGACGCAGACAAATTTGTACCAGGCTGCTGTAGATGTAGGTTTTATTGGGTGTGGGTGCTCCTTAAGAAATTCAAACCAACAAGTATTTAGTGAGGTTACTTCTTTACTGGAATTTTTTAGAGGTAATATACACTGTTCTTCCATGTGTGTAAAGATATTAAGGTCAGTATTTATTTAAAAAAATATATTAGTACATTTCTATAAGTCTTAAATGTTGAGGTTCTTATTTATGACCAAACAGAACAAGACATTATTATAGCTACTTGTGGGTTGCATTTATAGAGAAAAAAAAAATTATCTGAAAATAATTTATAAGGCAAATGATGAATATATTCAAGTTAACATTTTAATCTGGCCTAATTCCAAGTGAAAAATATCTCTGATCTGAATAAGGAGTATGATTAGCAGTGCAAGCATGTCAACATTTTATCCTACCACAAAAATGTTTGTATTAGTGTTTGACTGCTAAGAAGCTGAATTAATAATGAAAGCATCAGCATTATTAGAAGCTCACTTTACTGTTACACCTGTATCAGTCAAGTTAATGTTTGAACATACGGTAATAGCTAGCTAAGTTTCTTTAGTGGCTGGTTAAATGGATCAAACCAATCTTTGCTCCTTCATTACGGTTGAAGCTGCATACATATGAACATCATAGTAATAAGAACAGTAACTAAGTCAAGAAATAGTATCTACAATAAAGCACTATCTGAAATTTATGTGTACAAATATTTAAAAACTCAAATTAAGAGGTCAAATAAAAGATTTAAATCTAGCTGCAGATACAAATGAATGTGCTGTAAGGTTACATTTTGTTTAGTGATTTTGTTGATAAGTTTTACTTTTGCACACTCCTTTCTTCCCAATTCAAAGTTTCCTTGAATTTTAACATTGTTCAATAATCACAATCAAAGCCACCTCTGCTCCTGGAGTTTTGCAGCACACATAAAATAAAGTAAATGTAATGCTTTAGTGTGTGTGTGTGTGTGTGTGTGTGTGTGTGTGTGTGTGTGTGTGTGTGTGTGTGTGTGTGTGTGTGTG
>CABFOV010003281.1:32466-68265 GCA_902141375.1 Timema poppense | reverse complement strand
CTACCAGGGGGGATACCCCTAGCCAACAAAGTACATTTCCCCTCACTGCCCTAGTACATGAATGTACTACAGAATGATACCCTCACCACCGCGGGAACAACACCCCCGCACCTCCGCGCGTCTACAAGCTATTACCCTTTCCACCAGCCACCCCTTTGCGCGCTAGTACATGAAGTTCTTCTCTACTACACTCTAATAATATTTTAACCTTGTATCTAAGCACTAATTCAATTTACCAACATTTTGAGACTGCCTTCTTTTTTAGGTTAACAATGGTACCACTGGAGTAATGGGAGAGGCGAAAGGATATTAAAGAGTTGATAACAACAAAAACGAAACAAATTCTCTATAAAGTATGGTGACTCTTAATAGGGAAAGCGAAAGAGAAAAATAGTACTATCTCCGTGCAATGAATCATTTTAGTGGGTTTTATCTATTTCAGAGCAGTTTTTAAATTTACAATAGGCTACACTAAATACAAGACGGCACCTACATAAACTCGAATGGAATGGACCAGTTTTGCGTATGAAACAGGCCCATTCCATTCTGGTCTAGGTGAGTGTCGTATAATATATAGTATAGCACCGCCCTTGAGGCGTACAAAGCCTGACCATGAAATTGGCCCATAGAATGATTTGATTTGATAACATAAAACGTGATTTTATATAATTTGTTTACAGTATAATCTATTGTCATTCATTTTTAGGAGACCTTTGTGAGCCTAACCCTTGTGGCCGGAACGCCCAGTGCCAGCCTGGCTATGACAACACAGGCAAGGACCGTCCAGTGTGCACGTGTCTCCCTGGTTATGTCGGCAATGGTGTAGTGGGCTGCGTGCGAGGGGAGTGTACTTCCAATTATGACTGTCCAGATCACAGTGTCTGCTCCAGCTCGGAATGCGTTAACGCCTGTAGCAACGTGTGTGGAGTAGGTGCAACTTGTGAACCTCGAAAACATACAGCTGTTTGCGCATGTCCATCTGGCTATACGGGGAATCCCACGGTCGCTTGTGATCCCATTCCATATAGCAAATACAGAGCCATACGTTTCTAACAAAGTATTAGTGAAAAAAATAGGATGTAAGTGAAGTAGGAATTCCAAATGGTTATCAACATACTTAAAATGTAAAAGTTAAAAAAGGTTACACATATTATTCATACTAGCAACGTTATTACGTAAGGTATTACTATTAATTAATTGTTTTTATATTTTAATTTACTAGAATGTGGTGTAGTCTTAAAAGTTTATAATTTTATAGTAATTTTATGCCAACATGGAGTTGGTTTTTGCCTTTAATATTAATACATAAAGAAAAAAAAAGAGAAAAAAATGAGATTTAGAGAGTGGGTCATTATTGTTATGTGTATATATTTGAGATTTTGAGTTTGAGTCATTATTGTTATTATTATTATTATTAGCACCGCGTCATACTACCCGTTCGGGTTATACGCACTTACGCTAATGTGTAATGGTAGGGTGATTGTGAGATGAAATGGAGGACCTACAGTTTAACGTGGAATCCGAACCACGGTGGAGGCCTGGCATTCCTCACATTCACAAGATGTCTTGTCAGAGGTGAAGGAAGGGTTTGGATATCAGATAAATCTTTGCCGGGACCGAGGATCGAACCCCGGCCGCCAACATAGAAGTCTGATACCTTACCCCTAGACCGCCAGGTCACCCATTATTGTTATATGTATGTATATATATATATATGTATAATGTATATATACATAACACTAATGACCCACACTCAAATTCTCAAAATATTTTTTTTCCCTTTTTTTACTATATATGTGTGTGTGTGTGTGCTATACTGTTAAATAAACTGTAAAATAATATATAACGTTTTGTAAATTTTGGCGTGTTCCGTTTAGTTGCTTTTTTTATTACAGTTTATTCCTACCAGTGGCGCACCCACGGGGGGGCTAAAGGGGCTCAAGCCCCCCCCCCTTACCAACTAGCCCAAAAAAGAAAGAAAGAAAAAGAAATATGAAGAAAGAAAAGAAAACCTTTATCAAAGCATTGACGTTTTTGTATGTTATTATTTTGGAAAGTGATTTTTGAAATAATTTATTTTTAAATAATCCTAATTGAAATCGTGAATTTGTTGATATAATACTGTTAGTTTGTTGTTTGGTTAGCAAAGGGCGGGGGTCTTCACAATTTTGCATTTATTCAATAAATTGAGTCTATAGTTTCTTCAAACATAGTTTTCGTTAAATTTTATATTTTTATATGTGATTCCCTCCCCCCCCTTAGCCCCCAAACCAAAACCATAATCCTGAGTGCGCCACTGATTCCTACTAGTTCCATTCAGGTACTGTTAAATTTACCACTAGTTCCTGCTATTTAATACTGAATCATTCCCTACTGCTTATTTTTGTAAGTTACAACCAAGGCCAACTATTAGTGTTAAACTAGTTGACATCACAAAAATCATCTTGAGCCGGGATCTGACTATTAAAAAAAATAAAAATACAATCAACTAATATTTTCTGTGTATAAAAGACATATATCACCCCACCGCTAACAACAGCTTATTACACTTACCTCTTGCCCTATATTACTCGCGTTTTCACAAAGGGCAGCTATTACATAAGTTTTGTTCAGCCCAAATACCTCCCCTTCACCTCACACTAATCACCGGTTATACAGTTGAAAGAGCACACTACGTGGAAAGTTTAAACTTATAATTCTAACATCACCCAGACGTGGTAAGAAAATTATCTACTAAAATATTATAAAACTGTTCTACCTTTCTCACAATTGGTCACCTCTGAAAATCCTGGACCTGAAACTGAACGAAACTATAGGATAGAGGAGGGGTGGGGAATTGTTCCTAAATTCAGACTATTACTGGTTGTGGAAGTGCTATTGACTATTTTTTCAGCGTACAAATTTGGTAATCTCTGATATTACTTATCCAGGACCTCTGGGTAAGTATATAGGGACCATATAGCAATAGGGAGAGGAGGTACATATATATGTATGAATGTAGGACAAATAATCTACATGGAAATAACAATAAATAAAAAACACAGTTATGGTTTATTTTTCCAGTTAAATAAATCTATTTTTTTTCTTTCTAAAATACCAGTAAGCCGTGTAAGGAGATCCAATACACACATGAGAAAATCACCAAATACAATAATAATAATAATAATAATCTTTAGCACCGCGTCTTACTACCCGTTCGGGTTATACGCTTTTAAGTACTAATTATTCTAATGGATTGGGAATTAGGAAGATTGAATTAGAGGAAGTGAACCTACATTTGTGTGGAGGGAGAGTGGAAAACCATTTAGGAAAAACCACCCCCAGTTCACCCGACCGAGATTCGAACCTTGATCTCCCCGTCCTCAGCAGTAGAGCTCAACACGACAAGCGCGTTAGCCAACTACGCCACCGAGGCGGGTACCAACTACATCAACCAATATGGATGATAATGTTGAGTAGCATAATTATACTAACAAATGTTATGGGTAGAGTCCAAGATCTAAATAATCTCGAGAATAGACGCGAGATGGAAACATTATCCAAGTACGGTGGATAAAAACAGAAATAGAAAATGATTTATCTCATTTTCGACCTTACCCGGATAATCCCAACAGTATCCAGCAAGACTCGGATAACGTTGAAAACTATTTAAAGAACTAAAGACTTATTTAGCAATTTAAATACGAATTATATTTTGGAACGTTATATCAATCTTGAACCTTAAGTTGGATCGTGGCAATGCACTAACTTTCCAAATTTCTCATTTTGATGACTTCTTTTCCTGGAAATTGCTGTCGATATTTCCATCAAAGCTGATCACACTTATAAAATAACAGAGTAGAAAGGGTTAAAGAATCGAAAGATAGAGATAAATAAGTAAATACTTTATTAAACATTTACCATACATAAAATGTTATTTGAACTAATAGTTTTTTTTACTTATTTTTACAATTAAGGCTTAAATGACATTTATTGTTGTAAAGAATACCTTATTTATATTTTCTTGGTCCACAAATATATTTGCAAAAACATAAACTGGAATCCCTGACCTCCAGAAAGCGATTGAAGACTATTTATTTTTCAAATAGCTTTTTATTAATTTGTAACCTCAATGAGGGATACTAGCGTTTCATGACACACAGTGAATTGGAGTCTTAGGTAGGCCTAAGCTAGAGGAAAGGTCCAGTATTTATTCGCAGGTGTGTAAAATTGTCCATCTCTGACATACACTACTATGAAAATAACATTTCTAGGATACATTTGTGATTTGTACACTTCAGGAGATGGAATCCTCACCACGTCCCTAATTTCAGCAGGAGAAAATTATTTGTTGGAGTTAAAATCAAACTTTTTGGCTTGGATGAACATTTCTTTTGCAAGCCGTCTGTTTTTTTTCAACATTTTTCTTCGTTTCACAAAGCATACGCAATGGTTATTCATCTCATACTTCATTTAAACTTAATTATTTCTCAATTTCAGTTTGACACAATGAGGAAGGTGCCTTACCGTATTTGCCAGCTACCCCGACTTCAACAGAACTCACTTAATCATTTATTTTATCAATATCATCATTTTCCTCTTTCAGCATATCATTTTAAACGTCATCAGCTTAATTATTTACTGCATCTAGTTGCATGGTATTGTCCAACATCTCTTGCAGCTGTTCCTCCATTTAATTTCATGGTGCTGTCTCGTTGAGTAGCGAAATAATGAAAGGCTTATCCTTAAATCACTTCCAAACATTGTTTCATATGGTGATATTCGTATTCCCTCATGATACGCTCTATTTTTCTTCATCTGGCCAAATCTCAAAACCTCTGACAAATTATTTATCCTTTCTCTTTGCATCGAACTGGAGAGCTGCCCTCACGCTGTGTCGGGGTTTAGCGTGGACTATGGCCAAACCCTTCTACATTAACTTGAGCTCATCTGCTATTCTGTTGGTGAATTCTCTGCCATTACTAGACTGTACAAAAGCAGGTGCACCAAAAATACATACAAAAAACATATATTAAATGCTTTGCTACTTCCTCTGCCCCCCCACCCCCCCCCCACCCCCATTTTAGGTTAAGGCCCTCAACTGATCAAATTTTGTCAGGTGGTATTTGATAAACCATGATGAAACAGGAGTTACCTTCAGCCTGTGTCTGCGTATCTAATAAGTCCACTTGGGCCCTGCTATTCATTTAAGAAAAAAATAAAATTGGACAGATTAACAACCTCTTTATTGATATGTTAATTTTTTTTAGAAAAAATGCAAAGTTTCATAAACATTATGATAATCTCTTGGGTCATATTTCTGTATGTTTTCCTTCAGTTCCCCCATTATCCTATGTTTCCCTCCGTAATTAGCCCTGATGTAGAACATCGCCTAACTGCTTATTAATAACAAAGTATAAAAATGAAATGTTACCATCATACACAGGAGCTATCAGCTTTTATTCATTGTTAACAGTGATTATATCAAATTATTTTAGACGGAAATAAGAATTTTTTACAGTTTACCACGTTTAACTTCATTTAAAATATCACAATATTTGTCACGGTAACTTCAAACGTATTTACATTCGTTTGAATGCCAAACTTTCTGTAGTAGTTTTATATTCAAATTATCATTTAGGTTATAGGTTTGTATGAAGTATTACTATATTACAATATATTTAACGTTGGTTCTTAGCTTGTATAGCCTATTGCTTTCAGAAGCCATATTATATTTAATATTCGATAACTATAGTGAAATAAGGTAGCTTAAACTTTAATTACATGGGTTTGAATAACAAACTTTGTGTAGTAGTTTTACATTCAAACTATCATTTAGGTTATAGGGCTTGTAGGAAGTATTACTATACTACAATATATTTAACTTTTGCTGTCAGATTGTATATTTATTTCAGAAACCATATTATATTTAATGTTTGATAACTATAATGAAATAAGGCCTCCAAAAACCTGATTACTTTTGTTCAAATGACAGCCTTTGTGTAGAAGTCTTGCTTGTAGGAAGTATTACTATTCTAGCCTAAATCGATTTATTTAAAGAAAAAAGTCATGAGTGTTGAACTTAGTCATGCTCTTCAAACCCTTAATCAACCCATTTATATCATTTAACTAACCATAGGTTGATACATCTCATATACTCGTATTCATACAAATTAGCGAACAATGTCAAAATTCCACATTGCCTTGTATGTGTGTAAGAGAAAAAGAGATACTAGAAAATGTTCTTATCTCTTACACAATGGTATGCAGGCGACAGCTCGAAAATTTGATGTTGAAATGTCAGGGGTCGGCCCGCGGTAAATTTCGTGCCCGGGCGGGATTGCTTTTTTGCGCCCCTCTATATAACTGGTGGATAATATCGTCCATTCACCATAGAAATGTAGGTAGCTAACAGCTAGCAAAAGCAAGAATATCTAATCTCATTTATCCATTCGCCAAACCTTATGAGCTGCAATGACCATAATTAGTTGATTTGTTGGCACTTTTGGCAGTCAAAACTTAATATATATATATTGACCGTTCTTTAAATATTCTGCTAGCTGCCAGCTACCACATTTCAAATGGTGATTGGACTCAAGAAAAATATTAAAATAATCCCCAAGCCTAACAGCTCCAAAATTAACGTAGCCTGGGCGTGATAGGAAAATAATTTGAAGGGAAACTCCATAAATTTTAACTATACGCTAAACATTTCACTTTGAGATTATACAAAAACTGTCAGGAATAGTAAAAAAAGTTATAAGAACCTGTTTTTTAGACAATGTTATCTATTTTTTTAAGAGTATTAAAAGTTTAACAAACACTTTGACATTATAAACGGTATACGTTATAATTGCAATAAAAAAAGTTTCAGTGCGCAATTTTTTCAAGCTGGCAAATGTAAAATAACTTTTAAAATGTGGCACTAAATTCTACTTTACTCACCACAAAATTATACTATTATGTAAATCTTAATGTTAGTATCAAAAAGTGAACGATTGTTAAGCCTATCAACTCCACTATTACGTACAGGCTTCGTTAGGTTTGGAGTTGTTGGGTTTGGGAATCATTTTCAGATCACGCCCTGGTTACGTTAGGTTTGAATTTGTTAGATTTGGGGATTATTTTCTTATCACGCCCAGGCTACGTTAGGTTTGAGGACTATTTTCATATCACGGTCAGGCTACGTTAGGTTAGGCCTAACTCTGTTTGGCGCCCCCTCAGGCAAGCGTCCCGGGCTGCCGTCCAGTTCGCACGGCCCTTAAGTCGCCCCTGGCAGATGTCCATCCAGTTATATTATAGAGACCAATGACTAACTTCAACATTGTTTTATGGATGTGAAGCGTATGTTTGTCAGGAAAAACACAAGAGCAAGGTGAATGTGTTTGGGAAGAGATATATAAGAAGTGTCTGTGGAAAAAGTCGTATGGACAAAGTCAGTAATGAATGGGTACTGAAGGAGTGCGGTTTGAGAGGAATCCAATAGGTCACTTTGAAAGAAGAGTTTAACGTTGGTTTGGGCATGTTGAGATGATGAATGTGTATCGAGTGATGAAGCAAATTAATGAAGGTAAAGTTTGTGGATTAAAAGGAAGGGGTAGGCCATGTAAGACGTGCTTAAATACTGTTGTAAACGAATGTGTGAAAAGGAGAAACATTAAGAGATTTAAGAATAAAAAAGTATTATGGCTCGGGGTATGGATGTTATTGAAGCGAATAGAGTATGTAAAGATAGGGAAGTGTGGAAAAAGTAAATGAAATAATGAGCATACAGCATACAATACAACTATAAAATATATTTTGTATGCTCTATAGGCATTTAGGACCACTTTCTCAGAATTTTTTGTCTCGTCTTTTAACCAGACCCTAGGGAGGAATATATATATATGCTTTTTCTTTCCTTATCTCTCACTTTGGCACACCTCCTCTCTCTCTCTTTCTATCTCTCTTGTTTGAGATGGAAAATCAACTTTTAAACAAATGTTGTAAGGCAGACGTGTGAGGGTTTAACACTTTATAATGTAGAATTTGGCTCATAATAGACCATAATCTACAAATTAGCAATATACCAAATTTGAGAAGAACTAGCCATTATTTTGCTAAGGGACAATGTACAGCGATGAAATTTCTTATAGCTATTGTGACCAGATATGCCCTGTACAGTCAATAACTTTTGTAGTGTCTATAGGACATATCTAGCCTACAGAGATTAGTTTAATCAACAAAAACAGATTAAGGTAAATAGGTAGTTACATTGAAATTAATTGGTTTCTTAACCTAATTATTGGCTTGCGGGACAGATTTAGGCTTCATTAAAATAAGATAAATAATAGATTTACTTAATTATTTCTGTTGAATGCTTGCAATCACTTGTTTCGTTTTTCTTCATCCTACGGCACACCAGGAATATTGTAAAATAATGTATTTCTCTTCTTATTTATCTATGACTTGCTTTATATATGAATCGTTTAATTTTATCTTAATTAATATAATAAGACAAAGTGTAAGCACATTTGGAACATAAATAAGCAACGCTTCAGCAATGGCTCCCACTTGTGTATTTCGACATCCTCCCATTACCAGCCCGGTATGCATAAACAAACAACATATATAGGATATATATAAAAGTACTGTATTGGAAAAATAAATGTAGACCTACAGGCCCCTCCCGTACTAAATATTTTGAAATTAACCCATATAACATTTTTTTCCTAAATAATTTATAATCTTCGATGCGCGTTATTCTTTATTAGCTTGTCCTAGTCCAGTTTTTGAGTCAGAATTTTACTGCACTCAACTTATCCATGATGATTTATTTGTTTGCAATTTATTTTAATGTTTGAAATCAAGTGTTATTCATAAACATTTGCATCCAGACTGAAATTTTTACCATCTAGGTAGATTCAAATACTTAATTAATATCTAAATTTCTGAAGCGATTATATTTTGAGAAGGCTGGGCTTACATTCATGCATGACGCCAAGCGAATAGTGTATAGCACCTAGTGTGCAAGAAGTTGAGATACATTAGTTTCAATTATTGCGTTGAAATATAGGTACAATGCGTTGATGTAGGTGGCTGGTAGTGGCAAAATCTTGAAACACTTGAATGAAGATGATTGCTGAAACACGTACTAATAATAGATTATTAATGCTACAAACATGTTTAAACTTTGTTTAATATGTTAGTCTCGATAAAACAAAATTAATCAAGTCAAAAGAGTCACACAACAATAGCCAGTCATTACACAATGCAAACTACAACTTATATGACATACTACAAACTCGATATAATTTGCCAATGTCAAAATCACGGGCGGGCTCCTGCAGGAAATCTCATTATGTTAAGTCAGAAAAAATTATATAGTTTCAAACCTAATAGCTATTACAAGTCAATATCAGGTTTATACCTACTACAGCAACAATCGCTGAAAATAGATCATGAATATTACTTACAACATAATTAATAAACATATATGACAACATAGACAGCACATACTTAATTACCCAATCCTCATAATGCAGAGGCGCAACATCTTAATATGATTGACGTGGACTTTTCTTGAAACAGAGGATTCTTCAATATCCTGATGGGTCACACTAACGGGGATGAGGAAACAGTCCACCTGCCATGGTCCGTTACATTTCCAGGACAACTTTGCCGAGAGCTTGTCGGCCGCATAGCTTTGGGGGAAACCTTTTAAAAAAAAGTCCAATCTCCTACCACAAAAGGGACGGGAATCCTACCTTTATTATAACTGGATGCTACCTTCCTGTGAACCCTTTTCAAGAAACAAAACTCTTCCTTACACTTATCTGCATGTAACAGAACTCCAGAATCAGCTAACAACAGCTCTATACCACACATTGCCAACAGCGGATGATTAAAATCTTGGCCAAGGAGAACAAAGGACACAGGGTCCAGGACCCACCAACACTTTTTGAACATGAAAACATGTTTGTTTCTTTAATTTTAATATATAGTATATTTAGTAAAAAAAACATTAATATGAAATGGAGCACCGGCCTCTACACACAGTGAATTATTCGATTCGTTATACAGTATTCCAGTTCCAAAAGGATTAATTCCTCGCTCTACTCTACCAGAGCTTAAGAGTCCGTTAACTAAATATAGAAGCTGGCTTGGGCCAGCTCATTTAAGATAAGCCCCATCATCCAGTGGGCGATATCTCTAAAGGTCATTACACAGCGTCCTCGGTCCCGGCACAAATTTATCTGATTACCAAACCCTTCCTTCACCTCTGACAAAACATCTTGTGAATGTGGGGAATGCTAGGCCTCCACCGTGGTTCGGATTCCACGTTAAACTGTAGGTCCTCCATTTCATCTCACAATCACCCTACCATTACACATTAGCGTAAGTGCGTATAACCCGAACGGGTAGTAAGACGCGGTGCTAATAATAATAACATTCCACAGCGAGCTCAATAACGACTAATTGGTTCAGTCTGAGAGAGCCCGTGATTTGATAAAGATAGTTTATATTTTGTTTTAGCATGTATGTGTCTTTATTCTAGTATGTGTTAAGGACCCAATAAGCAAAATGATGAGTGAAAGTGATTAATTGAAATGAATAAAGTAGATTCTTTACTAATAACTCAATCAATTTTTTTCATTAAAACTGCAAGAAAAACTTGAAATCAAACGGTTAGTAGCACATCAGGCTAATGACTTTACATTTATGCAGGTGGCTGGCAAGGAAAAAAACTTTTCTAATGCGTTGTTTGGTAAAAAAAAAAAATGTGGTTAACTGTGAGTGAAGAAAATAGAGCTTATTTTGTTTTTATTGTTTATTATTTGGTGGTGTGGGGTAGGTGGCTGTAAGGATCTTAAGCATTTAGGTGAAAGAATTAAAAAACATGAGGAATGTCCAATTCATTTGGAAAATATATGTAGGTTTAGAACATTTGGAACAGTTAATATTGCATCACAAATATAGTCCGTGTTTGGAACGTAGTTTCAGTACGTTAAACAGAATCAAAACGTTCATTAGGACAATACCGGTAAAATTCGCTGGTTGTTTGCTCTCTACCAAATATGAGTTTCCAAAATTTAACAACAAAGTTATATATATGTTTGTCAGTCAGAAAAACAGATGTGTCCAACATTTTACGGATAATTAAATAGTGACAGCCCTTGGCAAGTTTAATTCAAAAGCTGTATTATTTTATTCTTTCTGTTTGTAGATTTGTTTAGTGATTTTGTAATTCTAGTGATTTAAAAAAAATAAGATAACTTAAATTATTTTAATTTAATGTGTTAACACGTGGTGAGAAAAAATCATTACCGGTAAGCTTTGACCTGGCCCCACCAAAAATAAATATCCTGCGCTGCCACTGACAAAGGCTGGAGAAGTACTAATTGATTAGTGGAAGAAAGAATTAAATGCGACATTTAAAAACTCTATGTCGTGATCCCACTTAACCTGCTCATCGCCATGAAAGACGGTGAGTTCATCGTTCAGGTTCATATTGAACCCCTCTACATGATTAGGAAAGGGATGGTAGGGGCTTGTGGTGGCAGTCTTAATGCCAGGGGACACTGGGGCCAGGCCCCACCCACATTTTTCAAACATTTCTTTAACATTAAAAAAATATCTTTCTTTCTTTTTATTCTATAAAATATTTTGAAAAAAAAAAACATTATTAGGGAGTGGAGCACCATTCTCTACACGCAGTAAAATATTGGATTTGTTATACAGTATTTCTATTAAGATTATTCATTATTTATCCAAACGTCACGCGAGGACGGTACCAGCATTCTAGTGACTGAATATAGAAGCTGGCCAGGGCCAGATCTGACAGGTCCTCTCAGAAAAGCCACACCCAGTGTGAAATGTTTCTGAAGGTCAATGCACCATACCATTCCGGGGCGAGCTTTGGACTAGCGACTGGGGCCAATCTAAGCGGGACCACTATATGATAAAGTTGGACTATATTTTGTTTTTGCATTTATGTGTCATTGGTTTAGTATGTGACACTAGAAGTAAAGATGACACGTGATAATGATTAATTAAAATGAATAAAGTAGATTCTTTATTTAAAAGCCGTGATGGCTCGTAGCTAAAATTAGTGGGGTGTTGCTCCAGAAAATTTTTAGCCTTTGTTTTAAAATTGTGTAAAAGGAAAAAAACATGTATAAAAAGAAAATGTATTCAGGAACTGGATAAAATCTTAACAAAAATACACTTTTTTACTTACTTTAACTTAAATTGTTACAGTTCAAACTTGATCTATTCATTTAAAAATGAAATCCATTCTTCTTGTTTCAATTTGCGCAAAAAGTTCAATAAATGTATCCTTGATTTCTGAATGACAATTGAGGAAATTTTTCTCAATTGAAAGTACTGCAAGTGCATTTAGTCTTTCTGTTAACTAAAAGAACCGAAAAAATATGAATCAAATAGAATAGCTGGAGGCAGAATAATAATATAATTCTACACTCTTCTGCACTTTATCACATTCAAGAATATGGTACACGTGTTTTAGCACCACACACGCTGAGTAAAAAAAACTTCCTTCCACCATCACGCCAGAGCCGGCACTGCGAGATCAACAGTGCTCTCTCTACCTGGTTGTCCCGCCTTCCTCCCCACCCCCTTCCTATGTGCGCATGCGCACAACTGTCAAACACCACGTCGCTGGCGCTGTGAAGCGCACAGTTCCATACAAAGATTTTTGTATATTTTTCATAAACTGGGGTATGGCTACTGAAGTACTGACATTAAGCTTAAGGAATATGTATTGTACTACAAAAATAAAAAGAATTAAAGAAAAAAGGACTCATTATATTAAATGTTATCGATAATATCAAGTGGAAATGTGGGGAGCTGCAGTTCCGTAGTGCCTATACACGAGCAGCCATTGTTTAAAAGCTCCGTTTTATTCATTAAAACTGCAAGAAAAACTTGATTATAAACGGTTAGGAGCTTATCAGTCTAATGACTTTATATTTATGCAGGGGAATGGCAGGAAAAAAAGAAATTTTCTAATGGTTGGTTTGGTAAACAGTTGTGGATAACTGTGAGTGAAGAAAAACAGAGCTTTTTTTATTGTTTATTATTTGGTGGTGAGAGGTTGTTGACAACGGTAGGCTGTAAGGGTCTTAAATATTTAAGTAAAATAATAAAAAACACGAGGAATATGCAATTCATTTGGAAAATAAATGTAAGTTTAAAACATCTGAAACATTAAATATTGCACCACAAATAGCTTCTGCGTCCAAAATTTCCGTTCAAAAACACAATGAACAGCTGTAAAAAAACACTAGGCATATTAATAGAATGTTTAAAAACTGTGGTACTAATGAGCTGGCCTTTCTAGACAGATGCACTCAACTTTTGTAGAAGTAATGTAATCACTGTATTGTAATTCAATGTAATTCAAAACCGGTTTTCTTTTATTCCTTCTATTAGTAAATTTGTTTTATGATTTTGTAGATATAGTGATTTTTAAAAATTAAGAAAACTTATTAATTTAATTTAATATGTTAACACGTGGTGAGAAAAAAACATTACCGGTAAGATTTGACCACCCAAAAAAAAAAATAATACGCCCCCCTGAAATACATGTATTTAAACCCAGATGGCCTAAAACTGGGCCTACTGTGGCTAACAATCATTCGATAGACTCAAAACATGGCCCACACGTGTTGAGTTAACGCGTTAGCAGTCGTAGTGTCCTTCATGTTACGAAGTGGAATAAGCATAACAAACATCGAAAAAGCAACCAATACGACGCAAGTGTTACCCAAAGAAGAATGAGGAAGATGCCCCACATAGTACATAAAAGCCTTTCCTAATAGTGTTGGGGCCACATTGTCCTAATGAAGACCAGCTTTTAAATTCTGAACAGGCTTTGCTATGTGACAATCCTCTCATTGACTCACTTGCTTTATTCATTACTATTATTTTTACCGCCATGTCCACTACCGGTATCCGTTCTGGTTAGGTTATACTCCCACTTGCCTCTCAACATCCCGGAATATGGCTGGCCAAACATACCTCTTTAGCCACCTTGTGATAATTTTTAGGTATCCCCAAGTGTCCACATACATCTGAATTATGAAGATATCTAAGTAACATGGGTCTAATAATCACAGAAAAAATAATCTTCCTAAATTTCCCTTTACCAACGTTCATGACTAACAAACCTTGTACAAATAATATGACCCAACAACAAACCCATTCTCCAGTTTGCCAATTATCTCCGCACACCAAAGGTCAGTTTTTATGATGTTCATAAATATAAATAAACGATTCTGGGCTAGATTGGGTAATACAAACAGAATGAGTATCTTCTCTCTATTCATTAGGATCAAGATCCTGAGCCCTCCGAGACTAAGTATCAGCAGTGGCATTGTGTCTCCACGGGATAATGTAAGTGGAGAATTTTAATCTAGAAAGACGCCACACCCACCACCCAGTTTTCCCTAATTGCCCTAGTAGCCCCACATCCACGCCAAGGCCATGTTGTCAGTGTATTGTCGCAAGTCACCTCAATAATATTTTCTTCTTCTACATAAGTAAATTCAGATGGAGCTTTGATCCTGATTGAGCCTTGAATCCATGCGAGCTTATCGATATCGTCTTCTTGAAAGCACTTTTCATACAAGTTGATAAGCTGTGTTAGGTGCTCTTAAAAAAAAAGATTTTATGTTGCGAGAGAGATCAACTTCATTGGAGGTTACAAACTTATGTAACAAAGATAAATGATATTTTCCACCTTACACATTTATCTTCTCCATAGCTGTAAAAACAAAATTTAAAAGCTGAAATCTTCTCTCTCTGGAGGGTTAGATTCAACACATTTAACTTTTCAAAATATCACATAAGAATGAAAGTTTTAAAAGAAAATCTGTTTCCACGAAGTGTTTGTCATAATCGTGTTTTTATTCTTAAAGAAGAGTGTACATTTTCTGCTGTAATTCAAACGTATTGGACAATACATTGCCACGAGAAAGCCATAGCAAGGGGCAGTAGTACAACAAATACGTGTATTCGGCTCCCATGTATTCACACCTTTTTTGGAAAAACCTTATTTCCATTGGTTGATATAAATACTATATTTGAAGTTTGGAACGCACTGTTCTTATTTAACAGAACGCACCCGGTAAAAGTTCAACATGACTGTTACATGACGCCAACAAGAAAAAGAAAGAGCTTTAATGAATGTATTCATGCACCACACTATTGGGCACTCACACTGTTGGTTAAGAGGTTAGGCCTAAACAAGCACGATATTTTAAATATGTTTTGACACTCCCACTAAATGAATGCTTGTTTACAGTCTTGCAAATGGTTAGAAATATGTCTTATTTAAGTGTAATTAATAATTAGCTTCAAAAACAAAACAAAAATAATAAACAGCTTTATATACATATCAATGTCAATGAGAATCATTTATTATCACTCCAGTCTTGTCATTCCAATTGCACCACGGAGTGTCTGAAAACGATCACGTGGAAGAGGTTTGGTTAGTATATCTGCTAACTGGTCTTCATAGGGCACATGCTTGATTACAATATCACCGTTCTCATACTTATCGCGTATGAAGTGGTAACGTATATCTATGTGTTTGGTTCTCTTGTGGAATTCTGGGTTTCGCACAAGATGCATTGCACTCTGATTATCAACCGCTAGAACTGTGGCCTATCCCACTGTTTCCCCAATGTCAAGTAGAAGATGTCTATGCCAAGTGACTTCTTTGGCCGCAGTTGATGCAGCAATTTACTCAGCTTCGGTAGTGGAAAGGGAAACGGTTTGTTGACGTTGACTAGCCCATGTTATAGGGCCATTACTCAATTGAAAGAGGTATCCAGTTGTGGAGCGTCGGGTGTCCAAATCGTTTGCGAAGTCAGAGTCCGAGAAGCCAATTAATGGGGGTGGATTCTCACTCCTTGTAAATTCAATGCCATAGCTGGATGTGTCTTTTAGATATTTTAAGATGCGTTTGACTGCATTCCAATGACTTGGTCCATAGTTTGCCAAATATCTACTCACGTTTCCAACTGCGTACATAATGTCTGGCCGACTAACTATTGCAGCAAACATTAAGCTGCCAACAGCTTATCGATAGGGTACTTTTATTTCTTCCTTTTCCCCTTTGTTTGAACTCAAGTGAGTGTGTGGATCAGCAGGCACACTGATTGGCTTAGAGTCTTCAAGATTGAATCTCTTGATTATTTGTTTGATATAGTTGGCCTGATGTAGAAATATTGATCCGTTCACATTATTTCGTTTTATTTCCAGACCCACAAAGTAATTTGGTTCACCGATTGTGACTTCAAAGGTTGTCTTCAGTTTATTGAATACAAGTTGTAGTGCCATTTTGTTTATAGCCATGATCAGCCCATCATCAACATATAACGCAAGCAGAACCTTTGATTTATTGAAATACCCTCGATAAACACATTTATCTGTGCTACTTTGGCTGAATCCAAACATTTTCGGGAAACCGTCAAACTTTTCGTTCCAACAACGCGATGATTGTTTGAGGCCATATAGTGAATTTCTTAATTTGCAGACAAGGTTTTGGTCAATATTGATTTCATCTGGTGGAAGCATGTAGATATCTTCCTGGAGTTTACCAAACAAAAATACAGTTTTCACATCAAACTGCATTATTTCATAGTTTTGTTGAGCTGCGATAGTGATTAGGACTCGTATAGAGTCATACCAAGCTGTGGAAGAGTATGTGTCATTGTAGTCGACCCCTTCTTTCTGTGTAAAACCTTTAGCGCACAGTTTTGATATATATCGTGAAATGTTTCCGTCTCTGGTGCGTTTTACTTTGAAGACCCATTTTGAACCTATAGCATTTTTACCAGGAGGTAATGATACTAGCACCCAAGTGTTGTTCTTTTCCAGCGCATCCAGTTATTCTTTGATTGCGTCAGTCCACTGTCCTGCATCGGGACTTTTCATTGCTTCCTCGTAGGTCTGTGGTACATCTATTTCCACTAGGTTAGCTTCATAGCGTTTGGGAGGCTTGATGACATCTCTTGGTCGCAGCTCATAATTTGCTTTAATGTGCCTGGGTTCTTCATCATTCTGTTCAGAATATTGAGGGCCTGCGTCCTCCTGCTGAATTCTTTGATCGGAATGATGTGTGTTTTCTATAACTACTGGGACTACAGTGTTTCTTTGAGTAATGAAACTACTTGAATTTTCATTGAAAATCACATTTCTTGAGACTGTAATTTTCTGTGTATTTTGATCCATCAAACGATAGTTGGTTGTGTTTCTATCATATCCTACAAGAGTGAGTTTCTTGCTCTTTGGCGCCAGTTTGTTTCGCAATTCCTTTGGTACATGCATGTATGCCTCACTGCCAAATATTCTTAAATGTGACATTACAGGCCTTTTTCCACTTCATATTTCATAGGGTGTCGAGTTTGGTGCTTGAGAGGTTGGAGTCCTGTTTAGAGTATAAACTGCTATGTTTACTGCCTCTGCCCATAAATATGTAGGCATATCCTTTGCATATAACATTGAACGTGCACTTTCCATTATGGTTCTCATGTCACGTTCAGCTCTACCATTTTGCTTAGGATTATAAGGTACCGTTGTTTCAAACTCAATTCCATGTTTTGGCATATACTCTTTCATTCCCTGATTACAGTATTCTCTCCCATTGTCAGTATGTAGTGTCTTAATATAATCTTTATATTTCTTCTTTATCATATTTGTAAAATCTTTGAAACACACAACAACATCCGCTTTGTGCTTGATGAAAAATACAACACGATATTCTGAACAGTCATCCTTAAATAATACAAAATATTTAGCACCATGAACTGATGGTGTTGACATTGGACCACACACGTCACTGTAAATGAGTTCGCCTGGTTTGGCCTTGGCATGCTTTGAGGGCAAATTGGTAACCTGTGCTGTTTACCATACTGACACGACTCACAGAAGAAATCTTCAAGGTCATTAGTATTTACACCTTCGACCAAGCCTTTGGTGACCATTTCTCGCAGAGTTCTCTTATTTATATATCCGAGTCTCTCGTGCCACAATTTTAGACTTCCACTTGCGGTGAAATTTAGGCCTACTTCTTGATGTGGGATTACTGTGCGGAATAACATTCGATACATATTGTTGGTTTCACGGACCGCACTTGCTACTAGCTCACTGTTTTCGTAAACTTCTGCATATCTATCTCCTTTAAGGATCTTCATCCCTTTTTCAGTTATTACATCTTCAGAGAAAATACTTTTTCTTAGTTCAGGAATATACAACACATTTGTGATGATTGAGTCATACCAATTACCTTTGATGTTTTATTTTTTATTTTAATGCTTCCTCTTCCCTTCACAGAAAGACCTCGGTTGTTTCCAAGCACGACACTCGTATTCTCTACAGTCTCTTCAAACTTAGAAAAATAATCACGACGATTAGTCATGTGTGCAGAAGCGCCACTGTCCATTGTCCAGTTATCTTTGGTGGTGGTTGCTGACTTTAGCATAACATCCTGCTTCTCTGCACTGAATGCTGAGAAATGACCCTGTTGGGAATGGTCACTGTGAGTGTTTTGCTGTTCGTTTTCTCGGGGTTTCTTAGGTGCACGACAGTCACTTGCGTAATGTCCTTTTCTTTGGCAATTATAGCACGTTACCATTGGTTTTCCTGATCTATTCCTTTGTTTTTGATTGGACTTTTGAGAGTTATTAGACTTTTGAAAATAACTTTTCAAATTTGTCGAAGTTGTTAATGCACTTTCCGATTGTTCATTTGATGTGAGACTGGCCTCTTTATCCAACAGATGTGCCGTCATATTTGGGATTGCCTGTCTAGCCTCGTCTAGTGAAAGCCAAGCTTGTATGAAGTTTCTAAATTTGGGAGGTAGACTACCAAGAATTTTAGTTATTATAAAAACACTTCTGAGTTGTTCACCAATCTCTCTCACATGTCACGCGAGATTTTCTATCTTGGCAATATGCTGAGCAATGGAGTCGTTGGCGGACGCCAACTGATGAAAGCGTTCGTGGACTAGCATTTTGTTCATTTCTGATTTCTGCTCAAAGATAGACTCTAATTTCTCTAGCATTTCTTTAGACGAGTAACAATTTTCAACTAATGTGATCTGTGATAGTTCCATTGCTGTAGTGAGTGTAAACATAGCAATTGCGTCGTTTTGTTCCACTTTTCTAGTTCCTTCTCTTTGTCTATTGCCAGCTTTTCTAACATTAAAACTCCTTTTGCCCTTAGGGCACCTTTCATTTGTAATTTCCATTGATGATAATTATTGCCGTCGAGCTTATTTACGTGTGCCACGTCAAACTTTTCGTTCATTATTTCTATTTTGGTTTCGCGGATTATATAACTTCAAACACACGACACAAGGCAGTTTGCTGATCGCGCGAACCTAATGAAGAAGAAAGAGCTTTAATGAATGTATTCATGCGCCACACTATTGGGCACTCACACTGTTGGTTATGAGGTTAGGCCTAAACAAGCATGATATTTTTAATATGTTTTGACAGTTGAATTTTTATAAAGATTACCACAATCACCACACATTCTAAGACCAGATTCAGTGGACGACTCAGATGCTTTGATACGAGTGCTTCCCTGTGAATGATGCAATAAGTACCCACAATCCTCCTTAATGGTTGGACACCGAACGACCACCATCAGTACCACTAACGCACTTTGTCCTCTCCGTAATATTTTCAACTATAAAGGTGTCCAGGATCTCGAACAAGTCTTGAGCCTTTGTACTTGCAGTATTACTTTTACAAAAGAGAAGGTATCCCACAATGTTACTTTAATTTATGAACCGTACATAGCAGATCAAATGTGCATCCTTATTACTATCCGTGGCCTCATCCAGCTGCAGCCCAAATACTTTACATTTTATTTTTTCAATTAATCGGTCATTGAGATCCTCCGCCATGTGTTGGATTCTGCGACTGATAATAATGTTAAACAAAGGCACCTTTGAAAGAAATTTCCTCGCAGACTCCCCAATCATGTTTATCATATCTACAGGATTCGGTAGAATATTGTTTATGAGATAGTACGGGACTTTTTACACTTTGCGACTCTAGATTCAACTTTGTATGATGCTAGCAAAGCATTGTTTGGTATTAACACCTGCTGAGAAAAAGTAACTTTTTGTTGTTTTAATTAGTTTATCTTTCTGGTGAAATAGTCGTGAGGTGTACCAACCATGTTTCGGTGATTGGTTTATAAATGGTGTTTTAGCTTACTTGAAAGTATGTACTCTGGTACCAAAACTTTCACACACCACACACTGCGGTCTCTCTTCATCGTTCACATCTGTCGATGTAAGGCCAAAATCCAAATAACTGTTGTCGTATTTACGAAATTTCCGCTTCTTCATACACCCATCACTAGTTTGTGGCGCGTCCTCTTTATTTTCACTCCTACAATGCTCAATGTTCAATAAATATGTCAATTTTTAGGAGGATAATAACAACAACTTTTAAAAGTTTACTTGATCACAACACCATTCACTTGGTTCAATCTTCAATAAATCAAGGCCACGAAGACAGCTATTTATATACAAATATCAAGTACCGAAGAAGTTAGATAAATAACTGGAACAACCCCTTCACTAGATTAAAATTGATGCACTGGGTGAGTTACGCCAGTTCACTCATTGGCTTGAAAAACAATTGCCTTCTAGACTGCTTTATACGAGAACAATCCAGTTATTTATAGACTTTATTAAAATTCTGATATTGATTGCCATCTAGTATTACTCTTAAGAAGTGAAACAGTTAGTGGTTTGTGCAGTATCCATTAGATGTCCTTCCTAGCATCGCGTCAACACATCAATGCTCCAATTCTAAAACCACGTGGGTCATCATTTTATTAAATATATTGGAATATTTCACGGCACCCTGGGGCGTCCCAAGGCACCGTGGCGCACAGTTTGGGAACAACTGGTATATAACATTTTTTCTTTATTTTTATATCAGGGTGGCAGCCTTTATGACATCCCCTATATTTCGCGCCACTCTTGGTATGAGACGTTATTATGGCCATGTGCTTTGAGTTTAGGAAACACTAAGTAGATGATGTACTAAAAATAAAAATGCTCATATTTTGTGATTTAAAATATATCGTAGAAAATCAAAATTAATATTAACTAGATCAAAAGTATTTTTAGTGCAATATTTATATACACAATTATTATTAACTTCCGAAATTTCCTTGGCACTCCTAGGGAATCATCACCACACTTTAGGATGCCCCAGAAACCCATTAAGAACTTATGGCCTATAATCTAGAGAAGTGTGTCCCAAACTGTGGTACGGGTATCTCCAAGGATACGCGACGTAAACACTGAGTTTTATTAATCATAAAATATATTTTTTTTAAATCGTGTCTTACTACTCGTCCAGGCTAAATGCATGTTTAGTAATTACAATATCGGGATGTGGATAGTGTAGGTAGAATAACAGTAAATGTACCCACATATGTGTGGAAAGAAAGTAGGAAACAATTTAATAAGAACCCCCTAAATATACTCAAATGGGATTTAAACTCGCACTCCCCATAATCAACAAACCAATGTATTGCCTTGTCAC
Source organism: Timema poppense (assembly GCA_902141375.1). Lineage (NCBI taxonomy): Eukaryota > Metazoa > Arthropoda > Insecta > Phasmatodea > Timematidae > Timema > Timema poppense. Next base: position 46,702 of record CABFOV010003281.1, on the reverse strand, counting down.
AATAAAGATGCCTTTTTAGAGCATGTAACTTCCGTCACGGTTAGTTGCTATTTTTGAATACTGTTATGAAAAATGTTGTAGGCCTACACCACGTCTTATTACCCATTCAAACCATCCAACGATTTATACTAATGGGAGGGATAGGGAAGTTAAGGGGTTTCGTATGCCGGGAGACATGTGTACAATTTTAACTGATTGTATGTTACGAAAATATTCTGATTTCTCTCTTTTTTTATAGTCGAATACACGATAAAGAATTATTATAATAGTGAACATTTTTGGCCTCGTAATTCACCTTACGGCTTTTTCCTTGTTTTTGGACCACTTGGCAGAAGCGTCTAGCTATCTGGAAATGCTAGGCTCAATTTTCTGCTCTAGATTATTTTGTGTTCACGCCTGGTCCAAGTTGGGGTGCCTACTTGCCTACGCGTTTAACATTTCGGTATTCACTTTATGTAACGTTACGTGGTATAATGTTACAACTGGACCCCGCCCTATACTAACGTAAATAGATGTATCGCATCAAAGCATACTACCCGCTCCAATATAAGTTCAACTCAATTAGGATCCCTACAATAGTATGTTTCTCTGTTGTAGTTCTTGTAGGCTAAGAAGACATTATAAAAACGAGGCGGCACAATATATTTCATTACTCGATCCAATTCTAAGTATTAGTTTGTTCATGTACTTACAATACTAATCTGCTCACAATAGAATCCTGCAAGGCTGGCCGGCACCTGGAATCCTATATTGGCGAGTGGGTCAAGGGAGATCCAGTGGGTCAACAAGCGTCCCGGCACTCCGACTGTACTAGCGTGAAATGAGCCAAGAACTATCAACTTCAACTAGACGACAATTATGTTTCCGACCTCTGACGGATGCTAGAGGAACCTCCTTCAAAACATCGGGTGATTGGAGATATTCACGGATATTCCGATGGAGCGAGTGGAATCAACAATGGTCTACGTGACTGTTTCAAGGCATCGTTGACGTCATCATGCGTGTGTTTTGTGTACTCCCACCTCCCTTCCAGAACAACGAAATCGCTATATAATGGCTGTGCAAGCTTGCCATACTTGACTATCCTACGATCAACGATCGACGACAGACCATTGTCATGGACCTGGACAATGGCTGGAGAAATACTTGTAAAATGTATCAAAATCGTCGCTTAGACGAGTGGAGTTATGAACTCTAACTTCTTTATCAACTATAAACTTTTTGCATATAATATTCAGTTTCAAAATCTAACGTATTTATAATTTAATCGTCAATTTATTTTAAATACTCTATCTTTAAAATGTCGCCGCTCGGGCGCTGGACTTGTGCTTATATATTTATTCTCGTAAATATCCTCAGTTATGTGCTGATTAGAAGTTGACATGTTAATATTTAATTGTTTGGAATTGTAGAGTATTCCCTTTTTTTTAAGTAACTTTTCATATTTATAATTATGGTTTCAATTAACGTAACGTGAAGTAACGTTTTATTGGAATTTGAATTAGGATGACTTTAATCTTTTGTAACGTAAGTTCTGTTTGAACAGCTAAAGTTTTGTTAATTGATGGAACTGTGTGTCCCATATTCTCAGTCAGATCGGATAGTCCCGTGGGAGTTTGGCTTAGGTCTGGTAGTCAAACCCTCACGTTTTGTAAACACTGTTGTGTGGTCGTCAAATTTAAATTTCTTTATATTTATGATATCGTTTTCTGTGAATTACGAAACCTTTGGAACCATATCAAGGTGACCATTAGGCCCTTATAATTTTGTATCGCATTTAAATATATACGCTGTGGTATTGTCTCATATAGACTGGTCTATCGATATTGTGATGGATTTCATGTTTCCTTTTGTTAAAACACTTGCGCAACTTTAATGATATAAAGTTGTTTGTTTCGAGCATACTTTCCAACTGTACTCATAATGATATAATGAGACCATTTATTGCTATCTGCGCTATTGTCATTTAAATGAATAAACTGCTCATTTTGTTGAATCTATATTTTTATAATTTCCATTCATCAAGTATGTTAAGTTCATCCTCTCCCTTTTATTACTTTTTATGGCCGGGTAGTATTAGGACTCAGAAAGGGTGCAACATTTAGTTCTAATATATTTTAAATTTTTGGAAAACGTCAGTGCTTCCTTATATGACTGCAGATCAGCCAGTCTCCCAGTGATAGCTAACAAAGTCTACTAAACTCAGAAAAGTGAAAGTAATTAAGGGTTCTACCTCTCCTCAAAATATCAACTAATATTATTTTAAATTAATATGCACGCTTTCAATACATCAAATTCAAAGGGATGGACTAGTTAAAATTGAATCGTAAATTATCTACTTTTTTTCATTAGTTTTAAGGTTTGAGCAAGTGCTGAAGCCCGTCTTCCACTTCTCAACCACACTTAATTATTTCCCAAAGTTGAATTATAATCCTTTTGAGAATACAAATTGTCCATAGCCACGTATCCAGAATAACTTCCATATTATTTGTAAGCTTTCTTTGGGTCACAATTTTAGTATTAGGGGTGTCAATTTTTTGGAATGGGCAGTTACAAACATATTTGGTGTTAACAATTTTGCTTACTTTTATTTAATATATCAAACTACAAACACAAGGTTCATAGTAGAGATGCCAGACTACTAATATTCGCAAAGTACTCGTGCCGCAACTTCAAGTTTTCAAATGAGATCACCTTATAATTATTTGGTCGATTGGCATTCCAAACGTTCGAAAATGTGATATTTAAAGGCGTTTATCTCGAAATCAAGATAAAAGCTAGGCTGCACACCCATGTAAGGTTTTGGAAGAGTTGCTTGACTACCAATGCCCCACAGTATGGTCGTGCCACAACTTCAAGTTTTCAAATGAGGCCAACTTTTATTTGGTCGATTTAAAGCGTTAGAAAATATGATGTTTTTGGTGTATAAGTGTATAATTGATAGCAATGTGTTAATTTTTTTCACACTTTTAAAATACGAATTCCTTTTATTTTTTATGTTTCACAATATATAATATGTGAATGATAATAAAATATTGTAAGCCTTTAATAATTATTTAAAAGTTTTTATACGCTTTTTAGCCTTTGGATCGCTTTATGATCAAAATTAGAGCTAATTTATTGTGTTATTTCGATCTATGACCAAAATTAAAACTAAATAATCATGTAGTAATATTTAATTTTCATATAGTGGCTAAAAACTGTTAGTTTATTGTGGATTTGGAGCTTTTCTGCCTGATCTTTTATCTCTTAGAAAAAAATTATAACATGTTGTTGGTCACAGTGACGTAAACGAATTCTAGCAGACGTTCTAACAAGACTGCATTCTTAATTAAATGTAATGTTTAATTGGCTGGGACATAAAAATGAATTTAGTGCTAATGTGCGATACACATTCCTTTTTAGTCAATATTAATTCAATATCAAGTTATCTTGCTTAGAGTTTATGTAGCTGTCTATATTTATATTAGTACAAAAAAAGATCACCAAGAAAATTCAGAATGGAACGTCTTCCTTACATTCAAAATGAGCAACAGGAGGTAATAGTATTCTATGTTATGCTTAAAATGTATATCTCTTAGTATTAATACACACATTTGTAATCTTATAAGTTCATAATTGGTGTCTTCAATTTACTGTTAAGCCTAAGCAAATAACATTTGTTTGCACTGCCACATAAAGGCAAGCATGTATAAATTTGCATGTATGTTTTTATTATCTATTTATTGGCTAAATTATATACCGTATACACTTTTATTTTCAAAAACACTAGCAAATGTTATTGACCATAAACACATTAAAGCACTTGACACATGTAGGCCTACATCAATTAAATGTCATAGAACAGGGTGTTCGTGTCTTGTCTCCATAGTTGTTTAATGTATTTAAGTGGCTTGCAGAATGAATTAAAGGCGTTCTAGGGGTAAGGTGTCAGACTTCCGTGCTGGGAGTCTGGGGTTCAATAATCGCTCCCGGCACAGATTTATCTGATTGCCAAACCCTCCCTTCACCTCTATCAAGACGTGTATTAATCACAACTTGTGAATATGTGGAATGCCAAGGCTCCACCGTGGTTTGGATCCCACATTAAATTCTAGTTCCTCCAATTCATCTCACAATCACCTTACCATTACACATTAGCGTAAGTGCATACAACCCGAACGGGTAGTAAGACGCGGTGCTAATAATAATAGAATGCATTAAATCATATGATTATGGTGACAGAAAGAATGGATCTTGGTATAAATGTCTCCAAAACTAAGGTGATAATTTTTGATAAGGATGGATAAGAAACTGATTATCAGCTTAATATAAATGGAAAACTATTAGAACAAGTGAATAATTTTGTATATCTGGGCAAAATGTTATATTAAAATGGAAGGATAGATGGTGAAATCAACAGACGGGTGAATGCATCTTGGAAAATAGCTGGATCAATGTGGTCTATCACAAAGAATGAAGTAGTATTGAGAAATGCCAAGATGGCTGTATATAAAAGTGTGTTAACACCAACATTGTTTTATGGATGAGAAGCATATGTTTGTTGGGAGAAACACAAGAGCAAGATGAATGCGGTTGAAATGAGACATTTAAGAAACATATGTGGATAAACTTGTATGGACGGAGTCACTATTGAATCGTTGCTGAAAGAAGCGTCCATATAATATAAATATTGTTTGGGTTTCAGCTAATCTTGATAAGGACAGAAAATATTGTCTAAATTTTGAAAGTAAAACAATAGGCCTATTCTATTTTATTTATAATTTTCTTTGTCAAAGATTACCAAGTTTAAATATTTGTTTGGTGTACATACCATCAGCTACTAAGTAATACTCTGTCAGAAATAAATTAATAATTGATAAAGCAAGCTATTTTTCTTTTATTAAATTGCAACAGTTTGTGGAGCCTTCTTAAATCCGGGCCTGTATAGGAGGTACCTGTTGATATGTACTCTCCTCAATTAAGTGTGAACCCTATTTTAAAATAACAAAATAGCCTAAGCTACTTTGCAAATAATGCACCATATTTAACTGTCTTCAATGTGACTCAACACTCTCATTAGGCATTTTGGCTTCTTATTTTAGCTGGCAACTAGTTGAGCCATAATATCAATATTACTATAATATCCTGTTATTATGAGGTATTGATAACAAACAACCTTCAGATAACAATTCATTTGGACTACTTCCAAACCATTAAGTTATTTTTTTCATGTTTACACTCTTCACTATCAGAATGTTATGGAACATGCCAAATGTGCTGTTTTGATGAACCATTGATTTTTAATTTTAATTTTTTTAGCACCACCTCTTATTGCTTTTTCAGGTTACATGCACATATGTAGGCTACTAATTACGCTAATGTGTTACTAATGAGGAAGATTGAATTTAGAGGAAGTGTACTAGCATTTGTGTGGAGAGAGAATGGAAAAACATTTTGTAAAAAAGTACACTTGACTGGGATTTGAACACCTATCTCCCCGTCATCAGCATTCTAGTCTAACACAAGAGTGAAGTCTTAAGACTATGCAGCTTCTGAAGCAAGTTCATAAATTGTTCAGTAACAATATAGGCCTAGATTTTTTTGGATGTTTATATTTAATCACCACCGCCAGTGGCTTAGTAGCTTTTTTTAAACATAGACCTACCTTAACAATATTCTAGTGACATTTTTAGCCATCGTCAGTTTGTACATTTTTTTAATAACTTTGGTGCCAATTTGATTTACTTTGAAACCCATAAGTTAATTAACCCATAGAAATAGGATGAGGATAGTGAATGTTAAGGAAATGTACCAGAAATAAAAGGAAACTATATTCAAAACAATTCCTGCAGCACTTGGTTGTGGCTTCCTGTGTCAGTCAGAAACAATATCCCAACAACTATTATTTCAACCTATTGTTTGCTTTTCACTGACTCACCCACATTAAAATTAATTGAGCAACCACCCAGTTTGGTGGTATAATGTTCTAAACTAGCACTCTTGCAATACACTGGACTCCTTATGACAAGGAAATAGGGTTTCAAATCCTGGTCAGCTGTACTGATGGTGGTTTTTTCCTAATGATTTTCCACTCCACCCCCATGTAAATTTGGGTACACTTTATCTAAGTTTAACCTTCCTCATTCCTAACACACTAATGTAATTATTACATAAGTGTATACACCTGCATGGGTATTAAGACATGGATATAAAGAAATAAAATTGAGCAACCTTAATTTTATTTAGCACCGTGTATTACTACCTGGACAGGTTGTACTATATTATGTATTAATTACGATATTGGTTTTTGGAATTAAAAATGTTATATTTAAAGGAAGTGTAGCTCCATTTACATGTAGGGAAAGTGGAAAATCATTTTGGAAACCCCATCTTCAGCACATCTGACCGAGTTTAAAACCTCGAGCTCAAGTCTACTGCGACAGTAGGAAATTTAGACCATGCGGCCACCGAAGCAGGCAGCAACCCTATGACTTAGTACTGTCATGATGCACAAACTGTTCTACAAACTCTCACGTTATTATGATCAGCATTGGCTCATTGGCACATATAGCCAAAGGTAATTAGTTTATTTTCCTTGTCTAGGTTATCACTTTTCAGAAACTGTATTCTATTAAGAGCAATCTTTTTCATTTACTTTAGCAAAGTAGGTTTTTTCCTGTATCCGTACAACTTATTTTTATTAAATAATACATATTTAAAGAATTTCAAGTGTTTTCCTTACTATTTTGTTTCTTCATCAGAAAATGTTATTAGTTTAAAAACATAATTATTCTTCATTGATACATTTGAGGGAAACCTTTATTATCAATGTTAACCCCTTGAATATCAGTATTTGTGTAGCTTTACATCCAAACTATTTCAATATCAATAACTAATTTACACATATAAGATTTAGTTTGATGAGTTTTTTTGCATTAATCTATTTTATGACACTTTTAAAATGTGTCAAAGCAATAAAAAATTGACTATAATTACATATCTTAAACTTCCTTAGTGTGATTAATACAAACACAAACTTTAACTGTCAAATTTATCAAGCTATATCAAGTGACTTTCATGCTTGTACAAAGTAAGAAAATAATCTTGTCTTTGACCTTTTTTAAGTCATGCTCCAGTTCATTTTAGAATAATTTTATTCCAAATTACTTCAATACAAAAAGTTTTATAAGAAAAGATGGTATTTTACAAAATGTCAAAAATCAATAATGACTAAAGTTTAAAAACTCTTTTAATTTGACATAAATTAATATCCATTTTTCATTTAAAAAAAATTGTATATGTGTAACATTTCTCAAGGAAATTAAATAAATGAAACAGACTTTCTCTAGCTTAGCATATACATTGACTAAAAACTCGTAAGATTTATGAAACAAAATAATAGGTCTATACATTGTTGTAGAAACACTACACCAAAGATCATAAACTAAATAATAATCACTGTTACTTAGACTATGGCATTAGGAACTAGGAACACTGGTACAGAAACATTGAGAAAAGAGGTAAACATCTTTGTCCACCAAAGAGTATAAGAATCAAATTCATTTTCAAAGACCTGAATTAAAAAGTTTAATTAGGGGGCCTATTTGGTTAAAGCCATGGCCATCTTTAGTTATAGGTCGGAGTGTTAAATGTGGCAACTCTACTTGTAGTGACATCATGAGGCCTGTCGATCTGTTGGTTCTTGTGGAGAGTTGTTTGAATATTTACAGTTCTCTTCATTTAAAAACTGATATCACTTTTAATTATACAGATAATTATTATTATTAGCACCGCGTCTTACTACCCGTTCGGGTTATACGCATACAGATAATTAATCTAAACATGTTTTACCTATATCATTAAACAAAAAACTTCAGAGGTTAAACAATACAACAAATAAACATATAAATGATAATTTTTAAATAAAGTTGCTAAGTAAAGATTATGTACCTACCATTCACAAACACAATTCGAATATTATGATCAGAATTACAAAAGGGCACTGGCTCAGACTAGAAAGAGCATTCGTTGTTACACTAATCCAAAGTCCCTGGTTTAATTTATATGTCAAGGTCCAGGTTCTTTAGCAAATATTTTATTAAAATTAAGAGTGTTATTAATGTAGGTCTAATTGCTTTGAACATTTACCAGCCTTTGAATGCATAATTTTGAAACATTTACTTTTGTAGTGTTTAATTTTTCTTATTTTTTGAACAAGAATTTTCATTGCAAATTTTGTCATTCATATACTTGATGTGGTGGCAAAGTATATTTACAAGCGTTGGCGAAACCAAAGAAAATATTGCACAGAAGGATTTACTGCAGAAACAGTTAATAAAGTGATTTAAATCTGGATCCTTACAAATGTATTTGTAGGCCGGGCACAGGGAAAGTGTTTTTTAACACTGCATCTTACTATCTTTTCGGGTTATACACTTATATACTAATTACGCTAGTGGTTTTAGGGATGAGTAAGGCTATATTTATAGGAAGTCCACCTGCATTTGTGTGGAGGGAGAGTGGAAAACAATTTTGGAAAAACCCCCCTCAATACACCCAACTGAGATTAGAACCTCTATCTCTCAGTTATTGGAACTCTAATCTTTTGCGAGAGTAGCGCCTTAGACCATACAGCGACCAAAGTGGGTACACGGAAAAAGTTTTTTCCTGATTTTTGGGCTAAAGAAACTTATTTGCAAACTTTTCTATTAATAAAATCTTCATTATTGTAGTTATATGCCCATTAATTCAAATCCTCAAGTGGTTGTTGATTTTCTGTTAAGATCATTGAAATAGTTTTCAGCTGTTTCATACCCTACTAAAAATCAACGCAACAATTGCATTCCAAACTAACAGACAATTTGTAGCAAGTATAGCCACATATTTACAAAACTGAGGATTCTGGAATCATGTCAGCTGTTAGTTGAATATAACTAATCATATCCACAAAATTTTCATCTATTGTATGTTTTGATATATGACCCAATAGAAGCGTGAACAAAAAATTTCAAACCCAGTAAATTACACAAGAAACAAACATCTAGCACATTAAAACAAAACAAACTAAACTAATTAAGAAATACTTCACATGGCTGTGTTGTTGACTGGCTTCAACGCAGTGTTGCCAAACTTTAGTATTCCAGCCTGTAACTAAAGACGACTGTGTTATAGATAATAAAATATTTGTTTTATAAAAATATATTTCAAATAAAATACTTATATCTTTAATAGTACTACAACTTACAGTGATAACTCATTACATATCAAATAGATGTGGAGAAATGATGAAACTTGGAAAATTTCCCCTATGTAAAAAGTACCCTCAAAATCTTTTTCATGAGAAAATGAGAATTGTTATCTTGTTTATAATGATAAACACTTTAGTTATAATATTAAATCAAAATCATTTGATCGGATTTTGAGAACGTTGATTTTTTTTCTCTTTTTACTCTTCAATAATTTATTGTTCGTTCACGGTAGGAGTTTACCTGGAAAAGGACTTTTTTCCCTACCAGAAATCTATTATATAGTAGGATATCGGTAAGAAAAAAGACCTTTCAGAGGTAAACTCCTCCCGTGAAGGAAGTATACCCTTAAATTTAGGGTTAGATATCTAATTCCAAAAACCCCTCAGAGGAACCTTATGAAAACCATAGATACCAAGATTTAGCGCAATTGGTAAAATAGTCGCGGCTCTAGACCAATGTACAGACGGACGGCATTGAGAAAACCACTTTTTTCATGTGATGTGTCATGAAATGTCAACATTTATCAAAATCTCGAGTTCATTTTTTTTATGATAACAATACTTTCTCTCTGAGGGGTCAAGAATATGATATCTAGATGGAGTAATCCTCACTAAAAATCATAAATTATAGCTTTGGCTACTTGATTCTCAGAAAGTAAAAAGATAAATACCATAGTTAGAATTAAATAACAATTTTGAATTTTTCTTATAGCTCTTTCAAGTAGGCTTGCAGTTATGGGTGTGTGTGTAAAGGTCATTTTTAAAATTCAAAGCAACGATTGAAACATACAAGATAAGCCAAAGTGGAAAATAAGGTTCTTGTTGTTGTCATATGAAACTATTTTTAGTTTTTAAAATATCCTTTAGGTGTTTTTAGGTAAAGGAAAAGGCTTTGAGGAAAAAACAAAGCACACTTATTTTATGCTTACATATCTGAATTTATCTCTGCTTACGCTATATATGTCATTTAATCATAGGGTAATTTTAAAATACTTTTCAGCAGCTGTTTAAAAAAAATATAGTTTGAAATATATAATATTGAGTGAAATATATAAGATTGAGTGAAATATTTCAAATCTCTTATAATATATCAAAGTTGTCTTCTTCCTTCGTAATTTTTTGATGATGCGAAGACGATGGTTGGTTTCAAAGTCGAAGCAAAGGAGATTTCACCTTCAACTTTGACTTAGTTTGAAGTTTCGCATACCTCTACTTACAATATTGATGCATCATCCTGTTACTATACAAGAATATCTTAACCACAGAGTTTAAGTCATTAAGAAATCTTGTGTTAAACAAACTTGTTTAAATAATATTAATGTGGAATTATAGAATGCTCCATCCCAAAAAGAACAAAACATCCTGCTTTGCAAAGTGTTTCACTTGCTTTCAAACATTAAGTTTGATGTACAGTTGCATGCAGGCAATAAGACATTAAAAACACTATAATATATTAATTTGTGTTTATGCAGTTTTAAATTTAATGAAACAAACAAAATTCATAACTAATGTTCAAATTATTATAATAAATATAAAACCTTACACCTTACACTCAGTCTTTATAAACCCATTTTTTAATCATATATTCACACACAAACATAGATAATGCTTCCCCTAGAGATTTATGATCATGTTGCCAGTAGAAAAAGGTATTTTTATTGTAAACTTGCCATTAAAGAATATTAATAAATTCTATCAGATTAGGATATGCACTGGTGGTTACACATTATAAGACTTCAAGCTCACAACGGACTGGATTGCCATTGATAGGCTTGTGTTTGAGGTTTGAATCTTAGCTGGGAGCACTGGGGGTGTTTTTCTACATGTGATGTATCACTCTAGTTTTCACATACATTTTCTATGCAAATGCAGGTTCACTTCCTCAAAAATATCATCCTCATCTATACTCCTTTATATTAAGTTATTAATAACATAGGTACTAATGAATAATAAATAATTGTGACAGGCTAGTGGCTAACATTCTTTTTTAAATTGTATGTTAACTGTTTATATTGGAGATCAATATCTATTAGCTAATTTTTGAAAACTTGATTCTGTTGTGTAAACAAACTTAAAAAATGTAAATTTTAACTATCAAGAATTTTTGGAGGAATTTCATCCAAATACTATTTGCTATGGAAATTCATTTTAAATGGAAATGTTTTTTTATCAATGTGTATTTGAATAAAATCAATAACTAAACACATTAAAAAATAATTGCATTTGTACAATCCTATACCTTCAAAAAAGTTTTGTCAGTATTTGTTTGTTTTATTTGTTTTCAGTGGAAGCAGTCCTTATTACTTCCGGCTTCATTTCTGTTGGTGTCAGTTTTGGGCTCTCTAGGAATGGCAGCAGGCTCTGTGGTCATTTTGGCACCGGAGGATCGAATTTCCATTGCTCGAGGAGCATGGCTCTCATTATTAGGATTAGTCTTCTTTGTTTCTTTATTTGATCTCCTTAACTATGTTGCCTTGCGTACTCACATTGGGCACATGTTCCGCAAAAAGTACGAGTTGACCTTAGTGGAAGTTCTCGATATATCAAATAAGTGAGTAAAATGCTACCAAATGTGTGCTTGTATGTATATTATGACCAGTATGTTTAAAATAGCTTTTACATGGAAAAATATATTTACTAGTTAATGTTTATTTTTGAAATATTTTGAGAACTTTTATTGTATCAAATCATGTTACACTTTTCTAGCCTAGTATCAGTTGGCTTATTACTGTAGTTCGCCCCCTATTTATTGAAACTTATCAAGTGGTTCCAAAGCCTACTGGATATAGGCCTACTTAAATTATTTATATTTAAAAGGTTTCTTATGCAGTTCTTGTTTTTGAAAAATAGTTTCAATTTTGACAGCTGTAAGATAAATACTTTTATTCACTTTTACTGCACAGTAACAATATACATGCTCATATACACAGATAAGTTGGAAATTTATGTTAGTACTGATGTGTCCATAGGTAGGTGTACTTAATTCATTTAATTTAAATTATTTGAAAAATGCCACCTGGTCACAGGGATCAAACCTAAGACCATTGGCTAATAAGCATGCCAATGCGCTACCACTTAGCTATCTAGGCAGGCACCAGACTTAAATGATTGGCACCCTGGTCAAAGTAGATTCGGGTACAGCCTTACACCTGCACACGAGAACATGGAACAGAAGGAGTAAAACGCTGGAACAAGTGACCTAGGGGTTGATTATGCTGACTGAGCATGTGAATGCTTGGCTTTGATACCAACTGTGCCTGACATGTGGAGACTGCTGGCGCCTGCTGACTGTGCACTCAGCAAGGGAGTTGTGGCATTGGCGTGTGTATGACCCATTTAATAGTCACTTTATGTTTACTTTCTGAGCAACTTTCTCTACTTAGGTTCCTTATTATGTATAATATTTGAATTTATTTTTGCAACTACCTTTTTTTAATAATTATTATTTGTTTCTGTTCCTATAACTGCCTGTATGTAGTTTCCTCCTCAAGGAATATTCTAAATTGAAAAAATATAACTTAAAAATCATTTCAAAATCTGCCTTAAAAAATCTCCTTCTTGCACCCCCTAAAATTTGGCTTCACCTAGCTATAAACCGAGACCATTATTTAGGACTTGTCCCTTGCTCAGGGTCATTCTTGAATCATAGCTTGAGAAACAAATCTAAGATGGACATGTGGAATCATCATCTACTTGAACTTAATATTGAAACCATAGCTATCATCAATTCAGAGCTGGCCTTTATACCGCCGACTGAACACTCTATTTACTCTGAAAGGTAGCAGTCTTAACTTGATAGATTACACAATGCCCCTGTCTTATAAGTTATACCATAGTGGAATAATGCAATGGAAGATTGCTACCTTAAAGGTAAAATGAAGGGTACCATACTATATTGCTATGTTGGCATATATTAATGCATATATGTACAGTAGCCTCATGACTTCTTTGGTGCCGACTGATAGCTCACAGCTCACAGCTCACAGCTATAAGCTTTGAAACGTTACCAGACCAAATTATGTCTCCCTACGCCGAAACATGTGATCTTAAAAAACATGTGTTTAGCAGCTGTCACTTTTGACAGTCAAAATTTAGGTATACACCTAAATGTTGACTGTCAGAAGTCAGTTGTGAGCTGTGAGTCAGCACCAAAGAAGTCATGGGGCTACTGTATGTATACATACATTCATACATACATACATACATACATACATACATACATACGTGCATATGTATGTATTTTTTTTTTTAAGGAGGAAAAATCTTTCAAAGACACCGCTCATTTGAAAGTTTGATGGTCGGTAGTGTGGGATTTCCACCCACTAAAAAACCTCCTCTCCTCTTTCCCCGCATATAATGGCTGGGAACACTTGAGTCGGAACCGCGTTAGCATTACTTCAACCCAGTCCGTGTTGCGTCGTACGACGTCCGCTCCTGTTTCACTGGTCCCTCTCTGAGGTCTTTTCTTTAAAGAGGCGCTGCGCGTAGGCAGCAATTTCCTTCCAATTTTTTTCCCGTTGTAGCATATGGTTCACTAGGCTCCTAGGATCGAGAGTTTTGCCTATGTTTGTTTCGGTTTTGGCTCTGCAGTTCTTCCAGCGCTCGCACTCAAAAAACGTGTGCTCGGCGTCGTCAATTTTGTCCGGGCAGTACTTGCACCTCGGAGTGTGGTGTAAGCCCATTTTATGCAGATATGCGTTAAACGAGCCATGTCCCGTCAGCAGTTGGGTTAGGAAAAAGTCTGTTTCGCCGTGGTTTCGAGTGATCCAAACTTTGATGTTCGGGATCAGGCGAGCTGTCCATCTGCCCTTGTCGCAGGCCTTCCATCTGTTTTCCCATCCTTTCTGCGTTTCCGCCTTCACTCCTACTCTGGCCTAGGTCGTGTTGTCGCCTCTAGTTTTGAGGTCATATAGTTTTACTCTCTCCGATGCTAGTAGGTCGATAGGTGGCGCCCCCGCCAAAACCAGTACGGCTGCTTCGGAGACCGTGCGGTAGGCACAGGTCACC
>CABFOV010003281.1:0-29719 GCA_902141375.1 Timema poppense | reverse complement strand
CCCTTGCAGTTGCGCGCATGGTGCCCGTATCCAAGACATTTGAAGCACCGCCTCACTCTTACAACTGGGCGGATGCGACAGTTAACCCAGCCGACTTTAATGCGAGCCGATTCTAAAATTTTACTAGCACTTTTTTCGTCTATTTCACAAAACACTGCTCGTTATTCTCGCGGAGTGATCTTTGTAAGAGTGACACGTCTTATCTCTACGCTCTGTTTGAGGTCACGAAGGAGGGCCTCGTGAATGTCATCTACAGAGGTAACTCCATCGACGTCACGGATTTCGATTGTCGTCGTTGGTATAAGGGCTTTGACGGTACCGATGTTCGCAGTAGCGGACTTGACCGCCTCAGTAAAAACGAAACTATCTCCAGTCTTGTGGCCCATTTCTAGAAGTACGCCACCATTCTTTGTTTGTTTGGTAGACTTTATGTCTCCGCCAGTCGTTGTGGGGTTCACTTTGGTTTTTATCTCCTTGAGGAGATCCGCATATGTTCGCCCTTCGACTGGTTGGACGAGGACAGCCTTTGTTCGTGGTTTCTTCTTCGTTTTTCCGTGACTGTTTAGGTTGGAGCCATCATTCGTCTGTGGCTTTCGAGCTTCACTTGGTGTAGCTGCTGCGTCGTGAGTTATTTGCTTCTTATGTGTCCGAGATACTTCCATCCAAGTAGCTTCCTTTGCTGATTTTTTCAGTGTAGGCGGGTCAGAAGCTGAAGTTGGGCTAGGCGTAGATAGCTGCCTTTTCTTTGGGTTGGTTATTTCCTGCGATGTTGTTTTGATGTGCTTGGGAGTAGACTGTGAAGTCATCCAGGGGGACGTTTGCGTAACTGACACTGTCCTGCTTGGTGTCTCCTTCGGAGCAGCTTTGAAGCCTTTGAGAGCCAGGTTATAGGCTGTTTCAATGGACTTAGCCAGTTTCCTAATCTCGCCGTGCACATTATTCCTGTCCTTGATGTAGTCGACCAGCTCATCAATCTTCGTACCGAGTCGCTCCATTGGCGTTTGGTGACTCATACCGTTAGGTACGGAGTTGTTTCTTTCTCGGTAGGTGGAGAAAGGGGCAATTTGGCTTCCAGCTGTATGTATGTATGTGTGTGCGTGCGTGCGCGTGTCCGTGCGTGCGTATGTATGTATGTGTGTGTGCACACATGCACGCATGCACACACACACAGGTGGAAATAAATTATATTACATATTTGTACATATGTATCTGGACACATGGACACACCATATGCAATAATGATTTACATCCGGTCTGTTTGTGTATGTATATATACACATTAATATACACACACACAACAATTTAGTACTGCACACTTGGCATCATAAAACCCAAACCGAACCTGCCTTGCCATTGGCTGTGGTTTCAAAGTTAAGCTCAGATAGTTGATGATTTCACACGCCCATCTTTGACTTGTACCTTTTAAGCTATGAGTGAAGAATGCCCCTAAGCACAGAATGAATCTGGGATAGCTCAATTGTAGATTCTTGATGCCCTATGCCCAGGCTTACTGGTCCAATTCTCATGTCTACGAGTGTCATTTTTTAACTAATTTGAATTAATAATTTATAATACCAAGTCGTGTGTGTATATATATATATATATATATGTGTCCATGGCTCACACTGAAATAAAATATAAATTATACTGCCGTTTAGGCTGAAATCGTTAGATCAAGTTCAGCATTTTTTTTATTTACCTACATATAGTATTATGTGAGTTGATTTTTATTTGACACCATAGCCCAGTGTGTTCTACAACTGCATACTAACCTAAGGGCTCTAGGTTTGATCCAGGCAGGAGTGAAATTATATCACTTTGAAACTGGGTTTGTTGCCTTTAACAAAGTAACAAATATATTGTTTGATTGCTCATCTTAGAATTTAAACTTTGATAAATTTATAACAGCACACTAGCATTAAAATAAGAAATAAAGAGAAATATAATTTTAGCTAGATGTATATAATTTATCTTATATGAATATATATGATTGTATAGTCATTTAATATGTCAGTTACTTTGTGTAAAGGAAACATTTAATTTTTTCAAATGAGACAAAATACCACACTATTTGAAAATAATTCTTCCAACTGACTGAAAAAACAACTAAATAATTCCTTTCATTACTGATAAAATGTAATAAAAACCAGATTACATTGAACCAACTGCCTCAAATACAACTTTTCTTATGTTGATACATTCTGCCTGGAACTTAGGTAATAAAATTAGTATCAAACTAAATAAATTCTTTCTCATAGTAAGCCTATTCTAAGCCTCTACATATTTTTGCAGGTACTAAACAACAGGCTTGTTACTTTTTTGGATTGATGATAGGATACACACAATTGGTTAATGCATTTTTTTGTTTCAGAAATCATTAAATACACCAATCTTGCTAAAATGTATTTAAGATCTGGGAGATGTATTAAAAAGATAGCAATAGGTTTAAAAATACTATTTTCACCAAACCCACAATCTCCTCATTAAAACATCTTTAATAACAGATACAACTTAATAACTTTAGGAGTAAGAAGAAAATGCCTAGTTTTTTCTTTAAACATTAACAGAGCTCTCAACTGATGTCTTTAGACGAGGTGTGTCAAACTCATTTGCTAAAAAGGAGCACATTGGAAATTGAAATTACTGAGGGGGCCACATTTTGAAAATTCACAATATATTTTAAATACATTATCATTAAAAGAAACTTATATCAGCTCTTAAGAATTAAACTCTCAATTTCTCCCATAAATTTTAAATTATTTTTGTAGCTAGAGTGTGAATTTTAGACTTAAAATCTTGTGTTGAAGTAACTTTCGTAATTATTGACAAATGGGTATCCGTAAGCCGTGATCTCTTGGGTGTTTGTTTATTTTCATAAAATAAAACTACTGTTCACACTTCACACAGTTATCGGCTACCGAATATTGCACATATATGTTGTGCAAATTTTACACTTTTTTGAATTGATCTCCTGTGTATAAGGATTAAAAATTGGGTACACCTACCTCACTTGCTAGATTTTCTCAAATAGCCAGTAACCAATTCACAAATGTCATAATCTACAATAGCTTATAATAAGTTGAATCAGGCCTCATTGTATGTTGGTTCATCAAATGATCTGCAGGCCGCACAGAACCATGGATCGGGCTTCATGCGGCTCACAGGCAGCAAGTTTGACATACCTGCTTAAGACTGTGCAGTTTCATTTTGTGATATAATGGTCAATGTAATTAATGTAAACCCTAATTTTCCTACAAATGGACATGTGTGACAGCTAGGAAAGTTACTAGATCTACTTTTACATATTCATGTGCAAGTCATGTGATCTGCAGATGTCACTTTTTTTTATAGATACTATCAATAACAATAAAATAATACTAATAATATGGTAAAATACTTCCAATTTAGACTACAACAAAGTTTTTATTTGTTAAAAGATTCTTTCTACCAAAAGCAAATAGAATGGTTTTGTTCGTTCACTGGAATTCATATTGTTAGTTAAGCATACACAACTAAGCATTAGAAATACATTTATCAGTTTAACCTACATAACTCTCAATTCAACACAAATCTACACTCTACACTAAACTAGCAAAACTTAATACACTGTTATATCACATTTATAATATATTCTTATCCCCTGGTAAGCTGTTCTTAAACTGGCACTCTTTGTATTTTCTTAGAATGCAAAAAGTTGTGGGCTTAGATCTGAACCCCCACATGACCCTTTTCCTATATGATTCCTTCCTCTCAATCCTCTTTCTTTGCCGACTTATTTTCTACATGTTCTTGGGACTACCATTTGAATAGTTACAATTTGAGGATTTTGCTGTTTAATCTAAGACATACCCCCTTTCAAAGTTCTCCCTACACTCATTTACAATTAATATCTCCTCTGTCACTATTTGGGCTTGGCCCAGAATCACAAAATATTTTTATAAATGTACCTAAATATCAGAATGTTCACAACTAGTTGTAGGTATATCTTTTCTTGCACCGTTATTTTGATATTTTTTAAACAATAAATAAGGTAGTATGAATTTGGTTTGTCAACTTTCTGGAGAGGGGGTTAACCCGAACTTTTTTCTTTTTTTGCTACGGGTTTGGCTATTAGCCATTTTAAAGTTTGATTAGATCTTTTTTTTAATAGAACGACAAAACTTTTCTTTTTAGAGAATATTTTATGACACTTAAATAGTAGCTCAAGCATTTGAAGGGAAAATTAAATCCCTTAAAATGACATCACCTTAAATTTAACTAAACAAAGTGCACTAGTTCTTCATTAAATAATTGATGGAGGGAAAATACAATTATTGGAACATTCCACCCATTGTCTTTTGGTGCGTTCAAGTGCTGTCTCATGAAAAGATCCAGATAAAGAAGAGCTTCAGAAAGACAATGAAGAGCTCTTGTCGATTTTTAGAGCCTCACTTGCTTTCAGGCCTTTGGGATCTCCCACAAAGGTATGAATTTTCATATTTCTCCCTGAAGGAAAAGCCCAGTTTGACTCCCTATCACTATTGGGGCCATATTGGGGTTCTTCTTGTCGGTATTTTTGTTCAAGGCCCTTCTGTACTTGTCTTAGCTTCTCTTGATTGTACTCTGCCACGTGCCTCAAGATACAGGTCAGATTCACTGTCTTCCAATATTTCACTGCCATTAGCAGTTCTATTGAGATTTGTATTGGATGCCATGTCTTTAACTGTATTGCAAGAGATTTCATTTCTTTTTACTGTGTGAGGTCTAATACATTTCCCATGAAGAAATTATATTGTTGACAGAAAACAAAAGAAGAGTTGGGTGGAACCGAAAAATCACCTAAGTATTACTTAATAAAGTAAAAGTTAAGTAAATTTATGAATTGAGCCTGGATTTTTATTTAGTATTGACCTACAAAATATGTACATAAATATTTAGCAAAATCATACAAATATTCAAGAAAATATGTAACATTGAAAACCCTTTTTCCCAACTTTATTAATATCTACATATATTATTGAAATGAAATTTAATTTTATGGCTGCAAATTTCTGAAGGAAGTAATAAAAAAACACCTTTCTAAGTATTTAAATGTAAATTACTTTTTAACTAGCTATATTGAATTAGTTTGTTTTACACCACTTAAATTTCTTATTAGTTAAAAAACTTCAAATAAATAGCATTATGAAACCAATTTTAGAGATCATACAGACACTACAAACTTTCATTGAAACCTTTACTGTTGCCAGTTCTTTAAAACACGTGAATTTAGGACCACTCCAGATGTTTTAAAGTCACTTTCCTAAAATTATTTTTTTCAGTCCAAGCTTAAATGCTTATCTTGACACACTAGCTGGTATTAATATTAAACTTACAAATATAGGTATGGTTGGTCTTGCTTGCATTTTAAAAGACTGTGTAAATTAAAGACCATTTTACACTGCGTATTATATGACAGAATTCAAATAACATTTTATTGGTTGATTTTGCATTCTATTTTCATCAAATGAATGTTCTTGGCTTGGCTATTTTATATCTGTTTATTCTCCCGGCTAGATAACAATGGTCAAATGAGCTAATCAGATCCAATAATTATTGTCTTTTTTTACAACTTGTTGGCTTGTGTTTATAATCTGACACACTTTATGAGAGACATGCTTCTGGGGTAATTATCAGGCAACACCAATTTCTCTCCACTTCACAGCATGAGAAACGTCAGACACAAAGTTATGTTATGGCAACTGTAATCCTCTCTGAAATGCCAGCATACCTGACTTGGACTTTGCTCACTGCTATTCCTTCACTTGATGCATTCCTTTATAAAATTAGAGGTTGCCTGAAGATTATTTACACACATAAGTATTTTCCCCAAGAAATACATAAAATAATACCACAATTAAAAAACAAATAAAACATGTTATTTTCAAATATATGATCATATAGTAAGACGCGTGCTAAAAAAATGTATCTATATATTATATTCGAATATATGTAAAAATATGTTAAGTTTAAACTGAAAATACAGTCTCAAACAACCTAATTTGTTGACATTTCACTTCACACATTGATCTGCCGGGATTAAAATATATAATATATATATTTTTTAAAGGCTCTTGCGATGAGACTATAGATTATGAGTTGGTAAATGTTTATAAAGTATATTTATTCCTGGTTATTTTTATAAGAAATGATTATATTTGGGGGCTTTCACAAACAAACAAAACTTTTTAATTCATTATCTCTTGAACCAGTGGAAGTGATAACAAAGTAGTTATTTATTTTTATAATTTTCAAGGACTATTAAGTATCATTAACATGAACAAACTGGGAAGATAAGGGGGGAACAGGGTTGTCAAAAGTATCCATTAAGTATGTGACATAGTCTTAAAAATTTATGTAATAAGGACTAAAAGCAACATAAACTAAAACCAGCTCAAATAAAAGAAAATAAGTAAACTGGCAGTAAACATTTTTGTTGTTTTTGTAACATTAACTGCAGAAACTTTTCAAGCACTCAATTTTTCTTATTATTGTTAAAAATATACTCAATTATTTTCTTATACAAATACATTTTTAAATGATAATTTAGTTCTGGTATTAATTTATATTTTGTTTATGGTTTGGGTAGGATAATTTACTCTTTCCAGTACATCTATTAGTATTCAAGTGTTTTTGAAACTTTCTGAGAATGTCAATATCGCTTTGTGTATCATTTCAAAATAAGTCATGACATACATCTTTCCAATTTTATTACTCGCTTAATTTTCATGCAAGTAAACAGTTGATGTTAAGATATTTGTCTTTGCTAATTTTTTTTTTTTTCAGAACTGTGTCAGCAGTTCAAGCTCTATTGTCCTGTGTGACTGGGTCTGTGGTGTGCATATGGTCATGTACTCGGAATTTTCTGCGTTCATCCCACTTTATGTCTGAAGCATATGCTTGGTTTGGTGCAGCATACTTTTTTTATGACATTTGGTCCATGTATCGAGTGCATACTAGTAGCAGCAGTGTACACAGCAAGAGAATTGCTCGAGTAAAGGATTACCTCTTAAAACAACCCATGATTGTGCTTCACCATCTCTTAATAGGGTCATTTGGATTTCTAGTCATTGTGGTAAGAAAACTTGTCAGTAAAATACCTTTACATTATATTATAGCCTTCAGTGTTTATACATCTAGCACTTAATTTATTTTCCAGGCATCATCATCACCATAAAAATATGCCAACATATACCGATTTACCATATAGATTACACTAGTAGTAGTACCCGGTGTTGCCAGGGGTGACCACGCAATCTATACCCTTTCTACCTCATTTTCTCACCTTTTACCCTTTTGGCCCTATTAACCTTTTTTTAAACCCATTTTACCCGTTGGGCCATGTTTATCCTTTTTACTCTGTTTACACCATTAACATTTTTTTACCCTTTCTTTACCCTTTTTATTTTTATATTTACTTTTTGCCCCTTTTCCCATTATTACCCTTTTTGTCCAGTTAACAATTTTTGTTCTATTGTGTCCTTTTTGATATTTTTCCCATTTTGGTCTTTATTTACAATTTTTTTATTTTTGCCTTTTTTTTACTAGATTTACTGTGTTCTCTTTTTGCACTTATTACATTAATTATCCGGCCTAGCCCCGAAAAAATATTTTAGGGTAGTAACGTAAAAAGGGGTAAAAAAGTCCCAAAAGGGCATAAAGAGTTAAAAGTAAATCTAATGTAATTTTTTAAGAGTAAAAAGGGTAACTGAAAAGGTTAAAATGTTTAAAAGGTTAAAAATTGTAAAATGTATTACAAGGGTAAAATGGGTAGATAGGATAAAAAAGTAAATTCAATAAATTTAAATTCCTTCCAGATGCACATGATCGTGTACAGGGTCTACCTTAACAGACATTGCACAACTGTGTTAATAGGCCATATCTTCGTTTTTCAGTTTTTAATTAATTTAAAAAAATCAAATACATTTTTTTATAAATCTACTCTTTTTTACCAATATTTTCTTGAACGCAAAATATCTCTCAAGCTTTTTTAAAAAAAAGACATAATTAAACAGAAAGAATATTTAAAAAAAATACTGTGATCATATTTATGAATAGACATACTTTGTTTTTAACTTAGACTACTGAGGATCCTTTTAATAGAGTTTAATTTCTGACCAAATACTAAATTTGGACATCTACATAGGGCAAAAATTGTACTGGTGTTTCATCTATAAGTGTTGCACTTAATAGCTTGAGAAACTTTGTTGGTTTAAATCTTGTTAGAGCTAAAGTTTCTTGGCTTTCTTGAAGTAGTACAACAGGTGAGGTAAAAAGTGTAGTTCACTATGTGTATATGACTCCAAGGACTAATAATACTTAGCTCATTTTGAGGACATGGAAAAATAAAATATTACTATTTAATACATTTATGGTGAACATTTGTTATAATGCATAGTTCTCATTCGGATTACTCATGTTTAATTAAATTAAACAAATTATATTACTGGCCACTTTTGTTACAATGAACCACTAAACAATAACATTAAAGCAGCATCTTAATATCAATATTTGATGAAAAAATTATAACAAATCATTTAATAAAAATCTCCTCTGGCATCACTTTTGCAATAAACTGGATGCCGAACTTCAAATTCTTGTTGGGTGGTTTTCCCTAAATAATTTTTCACTCTCCCTCCACACAAATGCAGGTATCTTTCCTCTCAATTCAACCTTCCTATCCCTTAACACGTTAGTGCTAAAAATTCATAAATGTACACCTTATACGAGTAGTAATATGCATTGCTAAAAGAATTTAATTAAAAAAAGAACTTTTACCAATTTCAGTAAATCCAAGTTTCAAGTAGAATAATACACTGAAATAGAAACCTTCTTATAATAATGCTTCATTCATAATCTTTTACTTGGTAAAATTAATGCAAGGTTTCTATTAATATGATTTCTCTGGCCAATAAAAATATTGACAGCTAAAATTCTCAATTTATGGTCACTTATTGCCATTCTGAGGTGTTATGCACCTTACAAATTACTATTCAGCTTAATAAATTTGAAGTAATTGAATTTAAGTTGTGATAACTTGATTTATCAGAATAAAACAAAATATTATGAACTCCTTTCCAATGAAACATTTCCCACATAATCTTAGTGCATAACGTTAGATAAATAACCACAACATATTTTTTCAAGCATAAAACCACAAAAAATATTTGAACTTTTATTTGACTTTGAAAATATTTCATATATTCGATTCGAGTTTGCTTTGAATTGAAAAAGTGGACTTCGCACACCCCTATAATTTTGTATTATTTTTTTATTATTGTTATTATATTAAACACGCTTTAAATATACACTGCATGAAATTACCTATGATTAATAGATTAGTGTTTGAATTCTGGCATTTCAAACTTAATATGATTCATACAAATCACTTAAAACAAATTATTTTTGCCTCATTCAATGCAAATGTGTGTACACGTTTTTAAAAAGTTAATCAACTTATCCATACACTATTAGATTGATTATTATAATATGTCACCTTAGCTTTACGTCTGATAACAGTTACAATTAAATCACCAAACACCATTTAGGCCTCCACCAAAATAATCACTGAAACAAAACACTTATAGCCTGTGACTTGTAGACATATTTCTAAGGTAGGTTTCAAACAGCTGTTTTGCTTTTCCAAGAGGGCATTATTTAACATTTCCTACCTGTTATCAGAAAGGGGATTCATTGGTGCTAAGCTCAGCAGGACTATATTTATATTTACAGTTAGTGCTAAGTCTGGCACCCGCGTTTTGGTTATCAGCAATTTATACTAGTTTAAATAAAAAAATGCCCTAAGTGTAATAAAGTTGGCTAAGAGTAAATGCACCAGTATTTGCCTGGGTGGTACTAAGAAAAACACAACATTCAATCCCCTATTCGACAATTTACCATTAATAAATTCGACCAGGCCGGGAATGAAGCTCAAGACCCCATACTATTTTGGCACAAGCACTAATGAGTACCAGTGAATTCGGAACTGATTGCTAACATTGTAATGAGATACAATGTTTTAGACAAATCAACCACCACTGTGGATAGAGGGATTCTTCACCCGAAAGTATATTTTGGTATAATAAATGGTTTTTGCATATGAAATATATTTTAAAATATCTAATAGTGTCTCAGCAATTGCAGCCTATGGAACAAAACAAAAAAATAAGTATAAAGGTTTTCACATGAATTTAAAATGAATTAAACCAGGGCTGCCATTTTCACAGATTTTATCCAATTTTGCGTATTTCAAGGTTTAACTTATATGGGCATGTTAAAATCATGATTTTTAGATAATGGTACTCACACAATTACTCCCAAAGAGACTTCAACTTTGCCTTTCGACTAAATTAAGTGCCAATCAGGGCAGGCGTGGCATGTCATCCCAAATGATGTCATGAGTCCCATGCCAAAGATACCTCGAGATCTCAGTAGAATGCTATGGATGTCTCAAGAGTGTTCCATGGTTAGAACCGTTTGGGCTAGCGCCAGTTGTTCCATTATTTCCACGCATGTGCCATGTTTCCCTTCCTTTACCCATTACTTTACTCCTTTGAATTCCCCTCTATTAATCTCTGGGATGACTTTCGAGGACTATAAATTAGCAAGTTTCGTCTGTATTGGGACACATAATACCACCGTCGACTACTTAGTTAATCTAAGCGCTCCCATTAGGCAATCTATCAATCTTGTATTCAAACTTATGTTTCAACTTATAACTATTCTTTGTTAAACTTTTCAAAATTAACCTTTCAAGTTAACTATTAAACTGTTATCAATTATTTAAATTACATATTAAATAAAATTTAAAATCATATCTCTGAGGTCACTTTAACCAATGTTTGTTACAACTCACATTGTCTTCAGGCCACTATGTGGTGTTAGTATTTTTCTAAATATCTTCTTTTTATTTAAATGCCACCATATTTGGCGTGGACAAAGTATTTTTTTAATATCTTCTTTCTTTTTAAATGCCAACATATTGAGCATGGACAAAAAAATTCTATGTAATTGTAATACCAACGTAACTTTAACTATTAGGCTATGGATTTGAGCTTAAATATTATATTGTAGGTGATTATTCAATTATGGACGTTTAAATTATTTAATTTACTTGCCTGGTTTTTATGGTCTGTCCATTTCAATTACACACACTGCTTTACTTTGATTGAATATATTTAATTCTAATGTTTATCTTATCATTAAAAGTTCATTTGGAAACCACCTTCTTATAGTTCTCATATGGGGATATTTAGGGTCGGGGTTACAAAAGATACAAATAGGATTACAGGATATTTAACTACGTTCACAGATATCTAACCTAACAAATAGGGTAGTATGCATTTGGTCATAGGTATGTAAAGCTCAACAACTGAACAAGGTGATTTGTTGAGAGGAGTTAAAGTGTCTTAGAAAATCATTTGCTTGGAGAGAGGGTGGAAAACAAAAAAACTTGATGCAAGACGTATCAAGTATACTTTGGTGCATAAGTGCACTAGCTTAGGTATATTAAAAAAAACTGCTTAACTGTTATTATAATTTCTTTCACATAATATACCCATGTAAAATCAAAAGAAAAAAGTTTTTGACAACTTATCCATGTTTTACTTTACTTAAAGAGGTATATTTTTTAAATTCTTTCAACCCTCGTGTAAGATATATCCATTTCAGACTCTTCAGGCGTCATTCATGACTATTACTACAGTCAACATAAAATTACAGGGTTTCTCCACACAATTGGATATAAACTTATGACATGATGTATTTGGAAATTCTTGAAACTGAAACACGATGTATTTGGACATTCTTGAAACTGAAACACAATGCTAATTTTAATTTTTTGTTAAAAAAAAGTGTATTTTTTTTTGCAATTTATTGCTTTAAATAAATACATCAATGAATGCTATAAAATATAGTAAGCCAATCTTATTGAAATAATGATTTTCGTTTTTAAGCTTCAAAATTGCAACTCCATTGAGTAGAAAAAGTACAGTATTATGGGAAAACTAATGGGTTAGAAAGAGATTGTGTGTCCTTAAGTACTTAAACCAAAATTCAATAGTGGAATGGCTTAAAATGTAGAAACACTGGATATCGATTACATCAAAATGTATAGTATCATTTACTTCCTCATATTACATTTAAAACCAAAAGGGAAACCTAAAGTTTAAAATTTTATTGAAAAATTTTCCACAAGACAAAATAACTCTAGAAACTATGAGACTTGATAAATACATAATAGTGATGGCTAATAGTTTAGGTGTGTTAATTTCTTGAATAAATGGAGTAAGAAAAATAATTAATAATCAATATCATTTTGTCAAAATAAGTATTGAACAAAACAAATTCAATAAGTATGTGTGAGTAAAATTAGAATTTATGACATTTCTTTTTTACATAAATAATTATTATATTTTTTATTTATGAGATAGACAATCTCATAATAAACAAAATTTCACATAATATATATTATTAGTATAAAATTGATAAAATAGTAATATGAATAACATGCTTGTGTGTTTGTTTTGGAAAATTGGTACATAACTTCTCTACTTATTCCTAATGTATTTTCTCTAGTACCTGCGTGGTAGTCTTGGTGATTGTGTGTTTGGGTTTGTGTACCTAATGGAGCTTAGCACCCCTTTCGTCTCATTTCGGGGAATTCTTAGTAAACTAAAGGTGAGTTCTTATAGCTTATTACTCCTTAGTTTAAATTTGCATTGATATATTTTTTATGTATATTTTCAAATTCACATTTTACACATGCTTGAATAAACACCTTTTTAAATGCATCAAATAATAATTCATTCAAAATCAAAAATCTTGTTTTTGTATTCTTTCCTTAACAATATTTTAAACCATGCTTGGTTTAAGTGGAAATTGCTATTCACATTCTTGATTATCTTTCCAATGGTAACATTTCTCTACAACCAGGATAATATATATTTTTAAAATAAACTACAACTATAGATTTTTTCATCATAAATAAGTTCGAAGTTAGACAAATACTAGTAAATTAGTCCAATTCAACCACTTCTAACCAGTTGGATTATGTACATTAGTGGTCACAAAAATCTATTGCTCATCATTGGAAAGTTCAAATGTGCTTTGCTAAATTAAGAAATGTTAGGTTTGAATCCGCCATGCAACCCTTCTTGTAGTAACAGTCATGTCTAAGACTATAGCTCTTTATCTTAGGACATCACAGATTTTCTACAATCTGTAGGGCTTATACCAAGTTATGGATATCATAACATATCTTAGGTAACATTTTGAAATTCTTTGTAATCACATTATATTCAGATATCTCTCTGCATATTCTGTTATAACAGCAGGCTGTTGTAAATAAAGGTATGTATAAATACCTTTTTTTAACATTTTAAGTTCTTAGTGACATTAAAAAAAATCTATTTACAGAATTTATTCACCCCTGTCCAGCTGGTTTCTTTGAATATTGTGATTAAATGAAATGTCTCCCGTGGAGAATATCATTCTTCCACTGGGGCTGCCATCTTATAGCATCATGACCTGCTGGCAATTTGTTACTTAGGTTTTCTTCCGCCAGCCTTTGACGAACCAACATCTAGCTACATGGCAGTCGTTCTTTAGCTAGGGGCCCTCACAGCGTGTTATCATCCAGGCCAGATGAACTCTGGTTTTTTAACGAGGGCACTGCATTGATCCATGGTTATTGTCTATGATTATTATTGCGGGTATATAGTCATTTAAGATCCACTTGTGGTCCATATCTGGTTTTATCAAATAATGTAAAAATATAAATATTCAATAGATAAAATAGCATTGCAATTTTTGTTGTTTATTTATTTATCCACTTGTCTTTCATCTAAATTTGAAAATATTAACAACTTTTACTATACTCTTTCTGGTATTATATAATTTTTATCCTTCTAGATATTCAACTTATTTAACTTCAACTTTCAATTTCAATTTCTAAATAGTGCAGATCTTTATATGTTTACTTGGTTGAAATTTGTATTGTTTTCAGATGAAATCTTCCCATCTCTATGTTGTGAATGGCTTGGCCATGCTAGTCACTTTTTTTTTCTGTCGAGTGGTGATGTTCCCATATGTATGCTATTTATATAGTCGACTAGTTGGCCTCACTTATTGGCAGGTAAGTACTTGCTAATACTTTTGTCATCAAATTATGTTGTATAACACAATTTAATAATACTTTATTAAAATAAAACCGCACAGCCATTAAAATATGTATATATTAAATGATAAAACTAAATTGAAAAAAAAAATTGAGCAATAAATTAATAATTTCTTATCCTTTACATTAGGGTACTGGGTTGAGTGACTCATATTCTCATTACATTTTTTGAAACATTGCATACCTAACCTCCTTTTACTAAGAGAAGATATGTACAACCCGAGCAGGCACTCAAGCACTGGCAAGACTCTGAAGGCACAAATTAAGAAGGCATCTACAATAGAAAATTAGAGTTAACATTTTCTTTCTTGTAAAGGTTTGTGAGGGCCCCTACCTATGGATGCCTTGGTGGGGAAATCACTCTCCCTTAAATCTGGCATTGTTGATGACCAGTTAATGTCAAGAATAGTGTTGGTGTTTAGTTCTGTGGCACAAACTGCACATACTAAACTTTCTTCACAGAATGACTTTGAATTCACTCTCACAATATTGAGCATGCCTCCTATGATTTTGAGCTACCATACCTCACTTTAGGCCAGTTGCTAACGTTTTTTGTTGTTATTGGACTAACCCAAGAGATTCACTTGTATACCTAACTCAAATTTCACATTTATATTGGCCAGTGTCTTGCCAAAAGTTCAAATGAACAAACTTACAAACAATGTTATACCTAGATCACATAACTTAACAACTAATTGCCAAATTAATAAATAATCAGAAACAAAGTAACTTCTACCTCAGAAGCAAATATTACTCGCACTTATATTTAACTTCAAATACACGATAATACAAGCTAATAAAATCAGTGTGCTTGTTCACAACCTTAGCATGTGAACATATTCTGCCCCATTTTATGCTCCGAACACACTGTTAACTACAGCGAGAGTCATTTTTTAGTATCATTGGGCTCCCTTCCCCTTCCTCATAAATAGAAGAAGAGGACCCATTCAACCGTGTACTCGCAGAACTGGAGATATTCACTTTAATACTGGGTTTTAAATTGACAAATGAGTCGTGTAGTTTCAAAACCAGATAAATCACTTATTTTATCAAGCCTGGGTTATGGTCTAAAGTCCAAATAGAGTTTTATAACGCTGTAAAAATAGTTGTGTTTAAAACCAGATAGATCCTATTATTTATAGGTAGTTAATGAAGTGAGAGGTTGGTTTCAAAACCATCCAAGTAAGAATTTCATTTTCAAACCCAGACATATCACTGGCGGTGAATGCGCTGTACTCTAATGCACATTAACTTTCTTTTACAGCAACAAGTGTTCAATATTTGGCGAATATCATCTTAAGCAATACCCAAGTTCATTTTGCTCTTATTAATTTATTATTTTATCATCTTATTGTGTTATTATGTTGGTGTTTTGTTGATTTTTACTCATAATGGAGTGCCATGCTGTTGAATATAGTGACAGAGCGAGAAAGAAGCCACGGAATGAAGACTTGTGGAGTAGAGCAAAACAGAGAAAATAAAGGTAAGTTGTAGTCTCTATTATCATTATTTCAATAATTTATTTAGTTATTGTAACTAAGAATATCACTGGAAAACATTACATTTGTTTCATTCCTTCTCAGATATGGTCCCCCTGGTCCAACGAAGCAACTAACTTGCAACCATGGAAAAAGATCAGGAGCTTATAGATGCAAAGATATACATGATCAAAAAATATTCCATAAAAGTTTTACAGTAATTCAGGAAGAATTTCATAAAATTAAATTTAAAGCAGGATTCATTTATTCTGAAGTATACTCATTCATCTAAGACTAATAAATCAAGGCTTGTTAGCAACAGTAAAGGGGTAAAAACTATGCCAGTGAAGTATTTTATTTACAAACATGCCACAAAAGAGTGCTTACTCATATGCCAACAGGCATTCCTAGATACTTGGCTACTGTCTAAAAACCGTGTGAATGGAGTTGTTTCTCGACATTTTAGTAGCGGGGACATGCTTGTAGAAAGAAAAACGGAAGGAGGATCATACCACAGATCCGGGGGCAAAGCAAACTTTAATGACTGAAAAAAGAGTCCATAGACTAAAGGCAAATGCTTTTTACTCCCTTCTCAAAGAGAAACGTGACGATCTTTTGACTATTTCGTTTGACTGTCAAAAAAACCAGCTATTGCCTCGTGTTCCAGAGCGCGTATTACTCCCAGCAGCTATAAACACAACCTAAAGATTGTTGTAAGTGATTCAAAATGCTAACAAAATAAAGAAAATGTTTTTATTTACCATTGGGAAGAAAATCAATACAGCAAAAGCCCTAGTGAAATAAGTTTGGCTGTATATGACTGCTTATCAAACGTTAATATTCCAGAAAGTGTGAAAATCGTCCGCCTCACATCAGATGGATGCAGGGGACTAAATAAGAACTATTTCATGATTAGTATGTTAGTTAAATGGCTTTTAAATAAAGAACCTCACACAGTAAAAAAAAATCGAGTACATTTTTCCATTCATTGGACACTCGTTCCTCCTGTCAGAACGTGTCTTCGGAAGAATAGAGAAAGAAAGAAAAATAACATAATAGATCCAGAGGAATATACAAATATATTTTTGCAATTCGGGACAGTTATACCATTAGCAGGTAAACACTATGATTGGAAAAGTGTGTTTTTGCATACAGTGCGTCCTCCTGGCCAATGGCACTTCCAATTTAACCCTTCTAAAAGATTTTACTTCAAAATAAGTTCAATCAATGATGATGTTAGCATTAAGGGGGAAAGTGAATTACAGCTCTGATTTTAAATTTGGTATTTTCCAAATTTAAGGATGTGGAATCACCAGCACTAATACCACCTGGTGTCAAACTGTCTGCATTGAAAATTCGAGATGTTTCAAACTTGCTTGCTAAGCATTTTGGCATTGATTGGAAGTCCATGGAGACTTTATACACTACAAAACCGTTGTTGAGGATTCAAATGAATGGAAGAAATTGATGGTATCCAAGAAGATGCCAGCTGGAACAAGCATGTGAGGCTAGCGACATGGTTGTTTAAGACATTTTAAATCAAATGATGTGTTCAAATTGATTAATTTTTATCAAAAGATTTGTAATTATTTTATTTAACTGATTATTTTTCAGAAATCTTACTAATATTAATAAAATTTAAATACATTGTATACATTATGTTGTTTCAAAACCAAATGCATTCAACAAAGTTGTTTCAAAACCAGATACATTCAACAAAGTTGTTTCAAAACCAGATACATCCAACAAAGTTGTTTCAAAACCAGATACATCCAACAAAGTTGTTTCAAAACCAGATACATCCAACAATGTTGTTTCAAAACCAGATACATCCAAAATATAATCCAAGCTATTGTCCGAAATAGAATTTTCGGAATAGTCAAATTCTAGTTATATCTGTATCTATCTATTACCTAATTAATGCCAAGGTTCCAATTTTTTACTAAATGAAGCAGTAACTTTAGGATGTTTTTTGTGGTTCCTGAAAAATTATGTTTAAGTGATGTATCTGATTTTGAAACCAGATGGCTCAAATATTGTAATTAACTTTTGCTCCTGCCCGTATGCTCCATGCTGTCTTATTAAGGTTTTCATTAGAGATGGGTAGAATCCACTATTTCTTGAATCTGAATCTCGAATCCAAATCTATATTTTATTTTCGAATCTCGAATATCAAATCCAAATCCTAGCAAATTGTTATAAATTTTAATGATTTACAAATAGACCTACATTACACAATATAGGCCTAAGCTGTAAATTAAGATTTATTTCAATCATACTTTCAATTTTAATCAACCCCAACCACCCCTCAAGATTTGGCCATCAAATCCAATAAAACACTGAATCCTCGGATCTCAAATACTTATCAGGATTTGGTGGATTCGAAGATTCGAGTGACCCATCTCTAGTTTTCATCCTAACTAAATAGTTAATGGTGGACTCCCAGGGATTTTGTTTACAATTGTAAAGTTGTTCACTTACCCCCTCTTCTTAATCTGTATGGAAAAGACTAGGTTTGAAACTCCTTTTGAAACTGTTCCAGTCTGGCCATGAATTGAATAGTTTCTTAGCCAGTGTCTTCTGCTTCCTTTGGAAGGTTGAGGGGCGAACAGTTATAATTTCTTAGTCCATTAAACTGTACCTTACCTTTTTCTCTACTGATGGTTCAAAGAACTTGATAGGGTTTGAGGTTTCCTAGAAATTAAAGTTCCACTTATCATGTTAATGGCAGATACTCTGTAACAAGAATTGCTACTATTAGTAATTCCTTGACGTGAAAGGTTTTCAATTTGCGGGGTGCAGGTTTCCTAGTGCCACTTATTTATTTTGCTCATTTTCTTGAGGAAAATTAAGCTATAATATGTGTGGGACTTACGCTCCCCTTTCATAATTAGAGGATATGGGGTCTTCCTTGGTCACAGGGGACTCCATACCTCTCTTGGTTTTTATTAAGTTTAGTATAAGCGTTTAAATCTGTGCCCCCATAGACGTGTGTTTACGAATAAGATCCATATGATGGGCCTCTTTGGGGTATACCCCACCTAGTCTTTGCTGTATTTGCATAGATTTTGTTTGAATTTTTTTTTTATCTGGGACGCTGATGCCGATCAAGATTCTGCTAGACATTGTGAAGTGAGCTTACTTTTCTCTCTAATTGGCAGCTCTGACTATCTTGGTGGTCATTTATCAGAATATATTAACGACCTGTAAACCCTTTTCTCCTTTTTCCGAAGTTTGGAGGTCCCATACCATCCACCGTCAGTTTCGGCACTCCCCCTCTAATCCTTATCTCATACTTTGGCTCATCTGCCTCCAATCTATTTCTCACCCTAGTATTATTTTAAGGTTAATCAACAAAATTCTACCTTTTTTATAATGGGACAGTCAATATTATTTCTTTATCATAGATGTCTATACGTCAAGAACACGTTGGCCCTTCAAAAATTGTACCTATAATATTTGTCCAATATACATACCTATTACCACTAAACCACTACTTAGGTTATGTCTTCTAACTTTAGTTTTTTATATGTGAAACTCCTGGGTGCCCTATTATTTTCCACCTAACAGTTTGATGGTATGTTGTGATGGGTTGATGTCTATCTCCTGGGTCCTTGGTGTTCAGCTCCTTCTGGTGCTAGCGGACACATGAGGTTCATCATTTGCTCACATTTGCTGTCAATGTTGGTGCGATGTGAGCGTGTGAACACTGATCCACCCCTGCTGTGATGTGATACTCGTTTGCCTATGTCGGATGTCAGGACCCATAATTTTGAAACATGCAGGTTGCGAGTCACTAGCAGATTGCTCGCATCTCACACACAATCTCACAAAGACCTAATTTTGAAATGCCTGAATTACAAAAACAAACATAACCTTAACGACTTGAGAGATGATTCTCCTTGCCAACTAAACACCATGCGAGACAGGGCTTGTCTAGCCGAGTAAAGCAATAAAAACAAAATGGACGCATTCTCCTTCTTCGGTTGCAACCTTCGGAGAATTATTTTGTTGAAATAAACCTACCATTTTACAAAATAGATTTACAGAAGTAAAACAAATATTGCTTTAGACACTATATATAATCCTTCAATAAAAATATGTTTTTGTAATATGGCAATAGTATTACTTAATATTTTTCCATCCCTACAATAGGCCAGCTTAGATGCGTTGGCATTATGACTTACTCTTAATTTAAGAGTCCCAAATTCAAATCCTGACTTTGCCAATTTTTTTCATTCTTATTTTATAACTTAAACAATTAACCTTTTATTTCATAAATTGTATTAATAAGCATATAATTTGTTTTAAATATGTTTATAAAAATATACAAGGTATTTAAGCTTACGTAAACTACCGCAATATTCCATTTATTATTTAACAGTAATTAAACAAGGTAAATTGAAAACACTACATTAACTTTGAAATTTAGTGTTGCTTATAATTATTTAAAAATTATATTAATGGGATATATGACATAAAAATGTACATGGTTTTAAAAAAGCTAATAAAAAGCTATTTATTATTGGGATAGTGAAAACCTTGAAATAGTTGCTAAAATAAAATAGTGCTATACTAAATTTGAATTGACAAGTGATTTTTTACTCAGGCAATATTATAATATTAAAATCGAGCAGGGATCAATTTCGTGACCTTCAACGCTACAGACAAGCATGCTACCAAGGGAACGAAAGTAACTATTGAAAGAGGAATACATTAAATTGATACTTCTATAATATGTGCAAACTTTTAAATAATAATCTTAGTAGCAAACAAAGGAAATATGGTTTCTTAATAAAAACCAAACAGATAGTTTTATATGGTGCACTCAATACATTATTAACAGTGTTTACCTTTGTTTACATATTTTGTACAATGGTACTATCGCCTCAATCCTTTGCAGTCCTTGTTGGTTTTACAGTGTTGTTGTATTGAAAACTAAGTCGCTAGTGATACAATACCACACCAAATAGCACAAAAATATAAACATTTTAAAATTAGCTCTCTTTTGGTACAGCCTAAGGTTTATGAGATCATGAGTTGAGAGTTATTTCACTAAAGAGTTTTCTTACAAGTTCCAAAACTAGGGGTCCAGTTCACTGTTGGTGTAATGTTGGCATGATTTCCATAAAATGTCTTTTGGAGACCTACCCACCCCTGCTGCTATGTCGTAAATTTATTGTGCTCACTTCTGGTTCACTGCTGACTCAATGTCAATATCACACCACCTCTGCCATGAAGTCTTAAAAAGGGGTTGGCTAAAGAACATCGGTCAGCTGGTCGCTGCCTGCATTGTGGGACTTATTTGTCTCAACTTGTGTTGTCTCTTTGCTGTCCTCGTTTCCCTTGTGGTTGAAACTGCTGTCAATCCTTGTATTGTCTTTTACCATGTAACGGCCTAGATTGCTTTTCTAGGTTATGACCATTTTGCTCCTCATACTTTACGTCTGTGGATCTTGAGGATTGATTAGTTTCTAACAATTGACTAGAGCAACACTTTCCTTTATGTAGTTTATTATTGAATATAACCAAATATGTTCATTGAATTTAATATGCTCTGATCTCCCTTATTTGGGGATTTTGACTTGGCGTGCCACCCAGCTACATATGGGTAAACTGGGCGGGCGCCCAACAATATCCCTTTCATTATCCACACTATCTCTGTTGAACTTATACCATGAATAAAAGCAACCTCTCTGTAATGTGCTCTAAATTCAAGTTTTTGAGAGAACACAGCTCACCCAACTGCCCACTCTCTCAGTACTGCGCACCTCACCTATACCTATAAAATAGTAAGAGGAGGAACTAAGGCAAGCGTGATCATGATGTCACAGAAGGTAAGACCGAAGTGATGACGCTATCAAGAAGAGGAAGGATTAAAGGAATAGTGAAAATGGAAGAAATGAATCGAAAGAAAATGAAAATGTTCAAATATTTGGGTACATGGCTCAAGGAGGAAAACAACTTAAAAGAAGATTTTCAAGATAAAATAATAGCTGCATCTCGGAGCTCTTACAGTCACAAAGGTCTGTTCACAGTGAGAAACATGTCTTACTAGAACCAAGTTTGCAAGCATGTAATGCTATTGTGTGTTCGATAGTACTATATGGATCAAAAACAGGGAGCACAACGAAGATAGAAAGAGATTAAGGACATTTGAGCAGAACACACTGAGAAAATTATAAAGTCCATCAAGAGAATAAGAGGGGTTTAGTGGTCATCCATAAACCATGTAACGCTTTTTTCTTACCTTTTTAGCCCCTCCCTCCACCCATGTAACACCATGTTGACATTTAGCCTAACCCTTCCTCTCCTCCCCGAACTTGTGTTATGTAACTTTTCTCACAAAGAGTGAATGTCTTTATTTCATAAGGAAGTTTTGTAATTTTAAAAGAGGGATTCAGATTTAATACTTCTTAAAATCCATTTTAAATCCTGATTATAAATGATTTCAGAAATTATTATTATTTAAGGTGACCTGGTGGTCTAGGGGTAAGGTGTCGGACTTCTGTGCTGGGGGTCCGGGGTTCAATTCTCGGTCCCAGCACAGATTTATCTGATTACCAAACCCTTCCTTCACCTCTGACAAGATATCTTGTGAATGTGGGGAATGCCAGGCCTCCACCGTGGTTTGGATTCCACGTTAAACTGTAGGTCCTCCATNTTCTCGGTCCCAGCACAGATTTATCTGATTACCAAACCCTTCCTTCACCTCTGACAAGATATCTTGTGAATGTGGGGAATGCCAGGCCTCCACCGTGGTTTGGATTCCACGTTAAACTGTAGGTCCTCCATTTCATCTCGCAATCACCCTACCATTACACATTAGCGTAAGTGCGTATAACCCGAACAGGTAGTAAGACGCGGTGCTAATAATAATAATAATAATAATATTATTATTTATGGATAGCTAGCTACACATACAGCTAAGACAAACAAGTACAGACATAAGGACGTTGAGATCAAATTCTTCAGATTCATGAGGAAAAACTTCTGCTATATTTATGTAATGGATATGAGGTTTGCAATCTGAGTAAGAGCAAGACGGCACTATGTGCTGACTAGGATGGCCCTTTTCTATAGTGGCGCTACATGATGTTAAAGTACCCACATCCGATGCTTGACACTGGGGGAAGACATCTTTATTAATATTGTGCACTTTTTTTTTATAGCCAGATTATTTTCTTATAGAGAGCTATTTAAACAATTTATAGGTATACAACTTTTCTAAACGACATTTTCGATTGATTAACTTACTAAACTAGACTCATGTTCCAATATCGATCCTGGCTTCACTCTCTAAAAAGACTAGAGGGCCAATGAAGCGGAGATCGGGGTTCGGATACCTGTCGGATACACTCACTAGCATTTGCATAGAGGGAGAGCAGAACACCATTGAGGAAAAGCAACCTTCAGTAGACCTGACTGGTATTTGAACCCCAACTCCCAGTCATCGGCCATCTAGTCTACTGAGAGTATGACAACTTGAGAGTCTTAGACCATGCGCCCACCATAGCGGGTGTATAATAGTTGCATTTATATACATACACACACAGATTTAGCAGAAGAGAGAAGGTATAGGCTTAAATACACCTACTTTTTGAAAATTATTAAGTATATTTGAAGCTTTACTTTTCATAATACTCTGCTGATACGAAGAAATAACAATATTGATGGACTCCTCAAACTTTCCTTGGGATAAATTCTGTATTTTTGCTTCAATCCATTTCACTACAACATATTTTTGAGACACTTTCACTGTTTTTTCTGTATATAGCTTTGTATACACAATCACTGAATAAGTCTCCTCTTTTTGAAGAAATTGTTTTTGTATCTGTACAAACACAAGTAATTATTCACAGCCTATGTAAAAGATTGTGCAGTAGGACTCTAACTTATACTTGAATTAGAATATACTTATAAATTAAGACCACTTTGAAAGACAGTCGCTATCCGACTAAAAGCACTTGGGGGGTCAATAGATTGGACACGTCTAAAAAAGTGCTGTGAGTATAAACATGTCACTTCCATGTGCATGAAAATATGTATTTTCGAATGTGCTTGGCATTCGTATTCTCGGGCAGACAATGCCACCTAAGCGCATTCGAAATATTTATAAACAAAAAGTAAGTGCTAAACTTGCATTTTCAATGTCACAGAAATTTGGAAGTTATCTCTAAGTATGTCTATCAAAGATGAAAACAAACAATAATATAATTTTTTAACATTAGAATTTGAGTATAAGATCTTTGTTATGTAACACCTTCATGTACCTCCCCCTCCCTCTCCCCCCATGTAACAACATGTAGATATTAGCCTCCCCCCACAAAGTGGCATATGGTTTATGGAGGACCCCATAGAAGAAGGAAAAATATAGAAATATATTAGATAATGCGGTAGCCAGATGTAGTGCAGAAGGTATGATCAAATGGAATTATATGGGTGAGCCATGTAGCCAGGATGATACTGAAAAGAAGTCTGAGGGTAGTGTTTGAAGGCATTCCCAAAACCCCCAGACCACTCTGACGTCCCAGAACAAGGTGGAAAGATGATATCACCAGGTATTTGAAGGAACTTGAGGTGGAACCAGATTGGAAAAAAGTGGCTCAAGATAGAAGAAAATGAAGGTGGCATATGAAATATGCTTATGGTCTCCAAGGTTTGTGTTTGCTGATAATCATCATCACCTACCTTTGAGGAAATATATTAGTTTTAATGCCAGTTAGGCAAAAGAATCTATTCCAACATGGTGTTAAATCAGGCCAAAGTTGAGTGACTTTGAATTCTCTAAATTTATGGTCTCAGTCATTAGTGATTCCTAACATTTGTTAAGTTATATAAAGAAAATCAATAGTAAAAAATATAACACTATGCTAGTTAGTCTAAGCTTAGAAGCAGATCTATGGTGCACGCAAGAATGGAATCACCAAATTCTATTAACAGAATGTCTTAAAAATTAAATTATTTTAGGAATGAAATATTTTCATTCAATGGTTTTCTTTATTTTTTTAAGTACAGCTAGCTAAACTAACAATATCTTACATTTTTATATAAGTATGTATCGTATATAATTAATATAATACTATACTTAAAAACCTTGTGTCAAAATGTATTTACAAAGACTTTTTTAACTAGATGAATACATCTAAAAAGGGGGTTTTGAGTATTTTATTTATGAAATATGTACAATTAATTCACTACACTGAAAGGTAACCTTCCATACCTTACTTGTTTTCACAATGATGCAGCTAACATAATGGGGCCATAGTGGAGCCCATCAAGATAAGACTGTAAACACAGTTTACCTACATAGGCAACATGACTGGAGAGGGTATTCTCCCTTACCAGATGGGATAAATTTCACCCCTATTTCTCTTGAAATAAATACCCTCCCATTTGGTTTTGGTTTTCTCCCTTTCCAATTAAGCCAAAAGTAAACCCTGCATCCATATAAATCAAGCGTAAGTACAAAGTTTTGTAAAAAAAATTGATATAATGGTTTAAAAGCTGTAAATTATTGGTGAGAGCAAACTTAATTTTTAAATGAATATTGTTTTTACTTTTAATGAGTTCATATTTTTCACATTTGCATAGGGAAATATAGTTGATATTTGCATATTAAACATTTATTTTTGATTCACTATATGCATTTCAAATTGTCCTCATGGTTGTTTTACATATTCCAATTATTATGTCCGTAAATTAATTATTTGGTTTAAGTTGCAGGTAAACTGGACTGACAATAAGATATGTAACACAAAATAAAATTTGAAAAGTTATAATTTGGTCACGTGTGAAAGGATTCAGTGAACTTTAATTCCATATAAAGAATTAAAATAGCTTTAAAGGCATGGGTGTTAACCTTTTTTGTGTCACAAATCTCTTTGAGAATCTTATGAAACATTTGTATGCAATTTACTTATTTAAATTTGCATTGAAAATGTTTTTTCCTAATCAACCACAGACTAAGGGCCGGTCTTATGATGCCTGAATAAATATTAATCTGGTAGATAAATATTTCTATCTGGTGGATAAGTTAAAAGTGTGTCTTATGATTGCCAGATAAAATGTATTTATCCATCAATTTTTTATCGGGTGGTTTAAGTACCTGGTAACTTTTATCTGGAAGTTAAAATGGTTGTTGCCAAAGTGACACGTGGTTTTTAATGAGGTTTCACCTATCAGACTCTGTTTTTGGTTAAAATCTTGGTTCACGTGTTTAATAAGCACAGGCCCGGGCTCTAACTATATAAAGTTAGAACATTTAATTCACACTTTTATATAAACTGATGAGCTATTTGTAGAGTTATATTTATATGAGAACAAATTATCAAAATGTGAGTACAATAAATGATATGTTGTAAACGTTGTACCCAACTATTGCCCACATTTTGGCATACACCGAAATTAGTACTTCTGCGCCCATGTGACGCCATCTGTTTCCTCACACTCATCTTAGCCGCCATTAATAAACAAATGTTGAGCATTGTCACCACTCGCTAGGTTGTAGCGCTATCAGTAGGGCTACCTCATACGCATGTGCACACCAGTAAAAACAATACCAACCATGCGTGTTCTGAATAAAAATATATTTATTCTACAGATGGCTATCTGGCAGATAAATTCAGTTCATAAGACACGTAAAATATTAAAGTGGCTGATAACTTTTATCTGGTAGATAACTTTAACCTCCCAATAACAATATTTATCCGGTAGTCAAAAGACCGGCCCTTAATATAAAAAGTTTTTCTACAAATAATTATATCCCCGTCACTTTTCTATTTTATGAAATATTAATGGCCACGTCCTATGAAAATAAAAATAAAATAGAAACTAAACTTTTCCCTAAAAAGTAAAACTCATTAATAAGTTTACTGTGGTTTGGCTTATTTAAGATTTTTAATTGTTGTAGTAGTCTTTGACAATGGAAAACTCTTCTTACATTTATTCACTTTTTATTTTCGTTTTGATGGCAACAAGGGAGGAAACCCTGCCTCACAAAGCTACTTAGTAAAATAAATCGTAACCGATACCTTTGGCATAGTATGCCAATGTCCTTAGCACTGGGATATCTAGGAGTCATCCTGTGCGCAATACACTCATATTTTAAGGCAGAGTTTTGCACGGTTAGGATAAGGTATTTTTCTAATGCTTTTAAAACCAAACAGAAAAGATTTTGTAAATGAGACTGTCTATGCCAACTCAAAGATATAGGAAAAGTAAAAAAGGAGTTGAGGCATTTTTACTCTTCATGCATACATACATGATTGATAAAATTGTAAAATGCACCAATTGATACAACGTCCATAGGTGAGAAGCAGTGCAATACTTGAGGGAAAGCGGTGTAAAAGACACCACAAGATCTAAAATGATGGCCCTATTTGGTATTTGTTTGTTGTAAAGAAACTCAACCATGCATGCTTTGTGGACAGCTGATGGCATTGAACTAGATATTCTACGAGCTTGCATGAATCTAAGGACATTTCTCTTCCGCCTCAAACGCATCAGGTTTGATGACAAGGAGACAAGCAGTGACAGGTTGAAGACTGGAAATCTGGCTTCTATCAAGAACAGATCTACAGACAAGTGTAAAACAAGCTGTTGGTTGAGGGATTTTTTGTGGATGAAAAATTGGAACCATTCAGGGGCTAATGGGGATTTATTCAGTAAATCCCAAACCAACCTGCAAAATATCAATTGAGATTTTTTTAAATCTCTGTGACACTAAAACATTTATATCAGCAACTTAGAAGTATACTGCGGAAAGCAGCCAAATGGCCCCTTCCCAGTTCCAAACACACTGTCTGCAATTTTTCACAGGTTAGTGAAAGAAATCAAAGGTTCAAACCTCAATCTTGCAATAGATAATTGGCGTATAAGTGTTTCTTTGGCTGGAGAGTAACTTTACATAAACACTATATGCATTGAAACTTTACAATAAAAACAAGAAGGAATTGCCTCCTTAGTTTCCCTCACATAAAAGCAAAGAGATTTTTTCATCATTGTTTGGCTTCCAGTTGACCTTGGGAGTCTTGAGTAAAATGCTCACCTCAGAACCCATTGCTTATGGGTTCAAACCCAGCCAAGGTTGACAGATTTTTCTTGAGCGATAAAAATTCACAACTTACTTAGGAGGGGAAGTAAATATGCCAGTCTCATGTCGATTGTGGTCTGTAAAAGAATCTTGGAAGGTATGTAAAAATACATTTGCAGTCAAATAGGTCAGCCCTTACTCTCTCGCTCATAGAAATTCTTGTTTGCTAATATACTGAGTTGGTTCAAAAAGTGCACTTTAAATACCTCAAATAAATTTAGCTTTCAAATCGATGTTACTCTAGTTACTTATATGCCAAAGAAGAGTAAACCTCAACAATAAACTGTCAACAATCCATAGCACTGGTTCATTAGATAAAACATCACAGAAGCCAGACAGACACTATTTTCTACTATAATGCGACAAAAGTTGGAGTAAATACATTAGATCAAATGTGTTCCTCTTACTTAGTTTCTAGGATTATAAAAAGTTGCTCTTGCACTGATCGATGTTGCTGGTATAACTTCAGTGATAGTGTTTAATTTAAATGAAGACAGTGCAAACGACAGCATAAGAGTTTCCTTCAAAAATCTATCTTTTCAGCTAACAAAAGAGCAATTGATTCTTTGATCATTGTTGTCATTCTTCCAGTTCTTCCAATGGATATAAAGATTTTTCTAAAATAAGTTTCCAACACAGGATGAAGTGGAACATGTTGAGCCGGCACAGAAAAAATGTGGAAAATGCCATACATTTGGAAGAAGTTAGATCCTCAAAACCATAATTGTTTGTTACCATAGCAATAATTTTGTGTACGAAAAACATGTAAAAATAACTTGCGTCTGTGAAGTATGTGGTGAAGTTAATAATAATGATTCATACTATAAAGAATTATTTTTCATTTTGTTAGAAATGTTATGAGGTAAATCGTAGATGTGAATGTCCGAATGAACAAAGTAACACTTTACTAAACCTATAAATGAAAATAGCACACGACACTACATGACAGTCTTCAAGGTAACGAGCATCCAGCAATACAAGAACACCAAAGAGGTAGGAGGTTGTATGTGCATTTGTACCATCCATGAATTTTGGTATGCGCATGCGCAGATGACATTAGTTGTGAGCCGAGACTTGTGAACAGATGTTCTCAGTGTAGCCTGTGGTGTTGTTGTTGCTCAAAGCAAAGGACTCCTGACACGTTTTTTTCATGAAGTTTTTCCATTCATTTGTGTTTTCAACTAAGAAGCTTTCTTGCTATTTTAGATAAGACAGCTTTTTAATTTTAGCTTAAAAAATAAAAATGGCAACTTAAATAATTCTGATTTTGATGACTTTTTTCCAATTCTTTAATTTTTGGCCAAAAATTAAATAAACTTTAAAAAAAAGTTAACTTGGTTCACACTATTTCAACAATAAACCATGGTGCACAAAGTGTGCCTGCTCATGTTAAATAAATAAAAAACTTAAGAAACACATAACTAAGTTCACACTCTTTCAACCAAAAACCAATGGTGCACACATACAAATACATACTGTACTAAATAGACAGTTTTCATTTATATTTAAAATTACTTTCATATTTTTTTTATATTACTGTCAATATTTAAAATACAACCCAAGTCTTCTTGTACATGCATTTATTTTAATTTTCTATACATAATAAAACCAAACTTTATTATTTATACGTGCTTAGCTATATTTGACATAAAAAGAATTAAAATACTATTTGTTACTAAGCTTACACTTCCTAAATACTTCTTATGTACATAACTGTTTAAATATTTCAATCCATTAAATTATTCCTTTAGAATATTTATTTCAAATGTGTGTGTGTGTGTTGTAACAATACGGAATAAATGCGCCGCGCTTTGGGCGTCAATTGTAATAATATGTGATCAATCACCCTACTCCGGGTGTCGATTGATTCGCCGCGGATTAATTCCCTAATAAAAGAATGCTGTGATGTTTATATAGGTTGTATAAAGCTCCGTTATCGAGCGCCTATCATCA